>JACGAQ010003822.1:0-23654 GCA_014119065.1 Orius insidiosus | reverse complement strand
TAACGGCTTGGGATTCCCGAAAAAACCGTTGGGATTAGAAAGGAAACTTTAGTAATTTAACGATTTTTTTTGTCAAAACTTAATACGTAAGTAGGTAAAGATTATCTCAAATCCGGTGAAAGACCTGGAGGGAAAAACCGTTAAAAAAAATTTTTATAAAAAAAACAGCGCGGATCTCTACCATAATGAAAAGTATTGAAATAGGTATTTAATGCTGTTTTAGAAAAATTGGGTAAGTAGTTATTTATTTTTTCTAAGTGCAAAAACTAAAATAATTAATAAAAGTGAATAATTTTGAATAAATCTACTCTAAAAAACTAAATGAATCTTCGCCTTAATAAAGTTGGAAAAGTAAAAAGTAACGACTTGTTTTTAGAGTGAAACATAGAACGAACTGCTACCGTCAAAGTTTTAGTTTCCGAATTCGCCACTGCTCTTGACCGCTCGGAAGTCTTTCCTTTTTTTAAAAAATTATACAAAAAAAATGATTTTAACTTATGATCGTTGTACCTAATAAATAATTTTGTGTTAATTTTAACTTAATAGAACAAAAAATTAATAAGTTTTTAAAGAAATTACCCGAAATTAATAGTAACAGGTCCCATTGTGAGAAGGAACGCTTTTGGTTTTTTTCTACTCTTTTGGTCTAAAAGCTAAATATATTATAAAAACGGCAAAAAGTTGTGATCATAAGTAATTAATAGTTTAAAAATTATTATTTTAAAACTTACAGTCAAAAAGTAGAAAAATAATCCAATTGAACTGAAAACGTCTCCGTGAAGTAGCTGGTTCAACTGTCTACTTTGAAAGTCAAAATCGAAATGAAAAAAAGGTCTAGAGTCAAGCTAAGGCCGTATTTAGGTATAAAAACCCTTTAAGAATTAACGTATGTCGACGGTTGTGCGAAATTCACTGTTTAAGCATCGAAAATCGCTTTTTAAAAGACGCATGAACGGCGATATATATATCGACCAACGAATAGTCCGCCCAGGGAAAGGAAACTTTTACTCGATATATATCGACTGAGAGTGTTAATTGAACTTATAGTTTATAAAGTACTTTCCCGGATATAAAATTCAAATTCGGACAAAAAATCGAGAAATTGTATAATACATGAACTGTCACGTTTTGAGGGGAAAATGTGATCGATCTTTTTGTTTGTGCGTACAAAACAAAGAAAACAGTCGCCAATAAACGGTTTCTTTTGTAAATAAAAGAGAAGAAAACACACAGATTTTTGGTTTTATGGTTTATTGTTTTAGGATATTAGTCGCTTCGTCACTTCTCTGTTTTTTATTCACATGGACCACATCATTCAAAAATTCGCCATAATTGAAAGAAAAATTATTATTACTTTTAAAAATTACAAATAATTTAGGATTGCTTATTTCTAAAAAACACGATTAAAAGACTAACCTAACGTTAAACACAATTGTAATAGAAGCTAAATTAACAATCAGGAATATGTCAGAAGCAAGGTTATAGTAATATAGAGGATGCAGAAGCTAATTCATTTCGCTAGTTAGAAATGTAACCTATAGTCCACAAAAGTTGTGGCAAATAGTAGAAAGAAAATTTGCTGCAGTGTTTGAAAATGGTGTTTTATTGGTAATTCAGGCCGCTGAAACCGTAGTTTGACAACAAAAAGTTAGCAAATGTGTTGGGGGGGGGGGGGATTTTTCCATATTTTCACAATTATCTCAGAAACCGTTAAGGCTGTCTCACACCGCTATCGGCGGCGTTTTTACTTAAAGACTTGCTCCATTTTTGCGAGAAAAGGGTTGATAAAAAATAAATTTGATACAATTTTCGACAGAAGTGAAGTTTTGGAATTTTTCAACTTTAAATTTCAGAGCTTGGCACTCGACTAGGATTAAAGCGAAATGATAGCAATTTAAATATTAATAAAAAAGTTTTATAATTAAATGAAAAGTTCAAATCTAAATATTTTTTCTCTTTGAAAACTTCGTTTGTGTTGCCTGATGGACGACATAAAAATAATTTATATTTGACGAGAAAATATAATTGAATTTTTTTTTTAATAAAAAAGCTAAAAAGTTTATCTTTTTATTTCGCCATATTCAAATTTCAACTATTGATCCATGAGTTAAAAGTTTTGATTAAATTTTTATTTATATTTTATACCATTAGTATTTTTAAGTTATAGCATTTTCTTTTACAGGGTTCCTACTTGAAAGGTCAGAACGTTTAAAATATTAAGTTAGGTTACTATTACGAGCTTTAAAGTCTTTCTCATAAAAACTTTTTTTTCGCTCCCCAGCAGTAAACAACTTACAATTTGCGAATACCTTTAGTTTTTCCTCAACAAGCAACTTTCTCAGCGTTGAAAATAAACTTCAAATTAAATTTTCAAGTTTATTCGTTGTCAAGCGTATTTTTTGTTTAATTCCCAGGTAGATATTTTATAAAGATTAACTAAATGGATATTCGTTTTTCAGGGCTGACAGGCTGGTGGCAGCTGAAGCGAAGGAATTAGGGACAAATGTAAGTTTAATGACATTTCTGTTTTGCTAAAAATTTTCATTGGCTCCTAAATATTATAAATTGATAAGGATTATTTTGATTATTGGTTTATATTTCTTTGAAAAATGGTAGAGGCTTTTAGTAAAATTTAAAACATATCTAAAAAATTGCTTAAAAAAGGAATAAATCAAACGATTCTCTATTACGTATTCTATTTTTGTTTTTCTTTTTATCATAAGTGCTGTTCCGTTTAGTGGGACATTTTTCACGAAATCCCTGGAGAATATCAGAGGAGAGATATTTTTTCCATTTACCCTAAAGGAAAAAAAACGGAAATTATACTTTTCGTGTCACAAATTTAAAGACTTTTTAGCCGGACAAAGGCCTAAAAATGAGATTACACTTAAAAAACTGGGTCGAAATCGGACTCCCTTAAAAGTTAGTATGAAAAGAAGTAGAACAAAACAAACTTTTTTTTTAATTTCAAGGAAAGGCGTCAACCTGTTATTGATGGAAAGTCAATATCGTTTCTGTTTAGTTAATAATAAGGGAAGCATCACAAGGACATGAAATATCACAAGGATCGCTTTTATCGAAGCCTTGAAAAACAAAAGGTTGATGGAGATCAATTTGTCAGATCATCCCACCCTTCTTTACGAAACCTTTAGAACGTTCGAAATAATACAAAGGAGGGAATTTTCACGGATTGCGAAAGCGTTTGGAAAGGTGCTCTTATTGCGGTTTCGGGGCACATCTCTATTTAACCAAAGCCGCTATGTAACCAAGTGAATAGGCCTTCACACTTCCAGATCACGAACGTTCCGGAAAGCTATTTCTCCTATTCGAACAGTTTGTCATCAAAGCGCTCGCCCCCGGACTTTTCACGAATTCACCTGGTGTATAATATTGAATTGTTATTTTTTCCACGAACCTTCATTATTAAGAAAAAAATTTTTACAATACTTTAACAAGATTTAAAACGTTGATTACAACGTATTCTCTGAAGAGAGAATCAATAAACCGCTTTCTCCACCAAAATATAATTTTTAGAGAAGAAAAAAATAAAAAGTTCAAATTTTTTTCATATAAGTAATTAAAAACATTAATCGTTATTTGAGGGATTTAAAAGTTTCAGTTCACAATGTTCTTTTATTTCGAATGCATCCATAAAATCGAGAGATTTAACTTCATTTTTAGAGAAGGCTTAAAAATTTTTAATCTTTCGATGGATATTTAATCTCCGATATAAAAAAAATGAAACATCCATGCTTTTAAGCAAAACTGTTGTTTGATTTTTTTTGCCTAACTTTTTTTTTCTTATAAATCTGAGGTTTCTATTTGTATTAAAATTTTAAGTTCGATGAAATGTGAATAGAAGTTGAAATATGATAGGAAAAACAAGAAGTAACAACTTTACATAGTTACAGAACTTTCCAGACAACAAAGTTGGACTTTGCAGAAACAAATTATTATAAGAAATATAATATGATTTTATTCATAAAAAAATCATTATTTTTAAATTCTCGGTTCAAGGATTTTCCAGGGTAGGAAAAATACAAACGGCACAGGATGTTTGAAAATGACATTTCGGGGTGCTCACAGGTGACTTTTTCATTTTAATATAAGCAAGGAAAATTTATTATTTTTAGTAGAATGTTTTATTTAAACTGATATTCATTTTGAACTGGATAGTTTATTAAAGTAAACTTTGTGGGTATGGTGTTATTAAAAATAAAATATTAATTTCCGCTATAAAAAGGGAGGTTTTTAGTTCGTTTTTGTTGAGGGAGATTACAGAATAAATCAGCTCGATTCTGTTGGGGGCCGAGGAAACTGAAATAATTTAAACTGGACGAAATTATTTTGTCCGCCGACCTCTCTCGAGGGGTTAATAAGCTTAATCATACTTAATGAGTTTGCATTAATCACACGCCTAAATCCAGCCCGATAACAAAGAAATGTTACGTCTTAAATTAATGTAATTTTTCAGAAAATATCATTTTTAATAATCTCTCAAAAATAAAATCAAAGAAGCTTTCACAATATTTCTTCTTATTCCAAAATTATCTTCTAAATCCATTCATCCCATCGGAAATTATTTTAAATATGGCAGAAATAACAAAATAATTCCTTGAAGTACCCTCATTTTTAATCTTCTTAGATCTAATCCATCATGAAGACTTTTTTGCAGTACCTAATATTAAATTTTAACTGAATTATCCCTTAGAAAACGTGAAAAACTGAATAAACTGTCTCCGTGGGTTAGTGATTAAGGTCTCTGACTGCACCCCGAAAATAAGGTTTTCGGATTTTACAAGAATCAATCTTTGCCCTCAAAATCAATTTATAATGTCAAACAATTGAAGAAAATTGCTTCAAATAAATTGCATAGAATCTTCTTTCTTTTAGGTAGATTTCTTTTCTTCAAAATCTACCTATTGTAATGTACCAAGTAGTCGCAGATTCAAAAAATTTTCTATACGTTTTTCGTTTCATACCTCCTAGACCCCAAAACCATCCTCAGTTGAAAAGTTTATATACATATATATATATATTAGCACGATAACTGGAGCAATTTAATGTGAGGGTGACGATATCCGGTATTTAGAGCTTTTATCTCAATAGCTCGGACGAGTTCGTTAATGGCTGAAATCGGACCAGCGATTCACCTACTTTACTTAGGGCTTAAAAGACAAAATTGGCATTTTCTATTGAAATCCTAGTCCTTTTGCAAAAAAAAACTTTAAGACCTCTGCGAGGGCGTGTAAAAAATTAATTAAAGCAGGTTTGGACGAGCCAGGCGCAAAATATTGAACTAGCTAAACTTTAAAAAAATTTGAATTTATACCGGGAAATTATTAATATTTTATTAATAAAATTATCAGATGTTTTTCTAGGGGCTCAGTGGCGCAATTTTTCTTATATCATCATTTTATAACATAATTATATATTTTGTGTTTATACATATTAATTTTAATCATGAAAAGAAATCTACCTTTTAGTCCCTGCTACCGCAGGGTCATTATTTTTAAATTTAAATCTTCAGTTTTATCTGGCTTTATTTTTATTTCGCTCGGAAACAATTAAAGGAGCTTTTATTCAGATCCTAATGTATCGTAAATTCTATTTAAGGTGGGTTAAAAAAAAAGTTAGTGTCGCTTAGTGTAGAAAAAAAAACTTTCTATTTAAAAACAACTTAAACAATTAAGCCGAGCCCCTTTTTTTGAATTTTTAACACATTCCTTAGTTTGCTTTCAATTTAAGCTTTGAAATTTCCTTCCACAGAAAATCTGTGTGCGATTGATATATTTTGTAGAGGTTGAATAATTTTTGTCCTTTCATCCTGAATTTCAAACGAGTTCATTCTATCCATTATCGAAACAATATTCTATAAAATGTCGGTAATTTAAGCCCAGGGGGAAGGGAAAAAATCCACGTCCCACGTCATTTTAAACCCCCCTTCTCTCCCTTTTTTGACAGGGATGGAAGCCGATATTAGTTTGGATAGGGGTGTGTGTCATCATTGACCTTTATTCACGTCACTTTATCTCTCATCCATTGGCGTGCCAATTTCAACAATTTTTATTTCAAATCCAGAGATAAAAAAACGCAACTTTTTTATTTATAAAAACGACAAAGCGAAGAAATTGGAATCTTAATAAAATTCAAGGCTTAAATGCATTCTGATGCATTTTTTTTTCCTCCAAGAAGACTTCTTATAAAAAGAATAGCCGCCTCAAAATGCCGGAAGGGTTTTTAATAAAATCCTACACTGGATATGAATCAGAGCATAAAAGCCTTTGTCTTTGGGCAGAAATCCGCTTATTACTTTTTACGTTTGATCTTAAATTTTTTTTAGAGGCCTAGATTTTTATGTAATTCTATTTTAAAAATAAACTTTGTGATATGTAAATACTGGGGGAAAAATCATTTACATTCGAATGCTTTGCCGGAATACAAATTGGTATATGCATTGACGTTTCATTTGGAATCCCTTCTGTTTTTATCGGATCAGAAAATGCTATTGGTGTGTGGAAAGGTTTTACCGTTCGGGCGAACGGAAAAAATTGGCTTAATTAACGGAATAGAGTCAATAAATTTTAAAATTTAATTATTTGGTTACAAAAAAATTTAATTTTAAATAGGTATTTTATTTTGGGAAAAATGTAGTTTTAAAGAAATTGTTTTAAAGAAAGAAGATTCTTTTACAAAGGACTATCTTGTAAGATAAATTTTTAACATTTTTGTCTCATCCTTTGGTTTTTTTTGGAATTTTCGTGGTTTATTGATTTCGGTGAAGGTAAATAGAGTGGAGAAACTGATGATGATATTTTACCCTTTTTACGGTCGCCCATAAACGCTGTATAAATTGGAATTTTACACCAATTAGAATCAATAAACGAACCTGATAAGTTTGGTTAATCTCATTTTCCTTCGTTTAAAAAATTCGTGAAAAAATATAAAAAAATTTTTTTAATAAACAATAATTTTCGAAGTACGGCAGTTGTGCTAGCAATTATTTATAAACAGCCACAACGAAGTTGGCGTGATTTAAAGGTATTTCGACCAAAAAGTAAACAACGTATTGTTTCCTGCTACGGTTGTGATTACACCCTAAATCACCGACCGACCGGATTAAAATTGGATGAAAAACAGTGACCCCTCAAGGGGTGAGATTTTTTTTCTGCGCCACTCCCTCCTTCATTGGGAAATTGTTTCTAAATTGGTCAAAAATTAAAGTTGAAAAAATTTTTTGTTTTCGTTTATTTAAGACGGATTTATCTTTTTATTTTTGTCGTTGTGGATCATTTTTATTTATTTCATTTCATAGTCTCTGAATATCTTTGGGTTATAATCGAAAAGTTAAACGCTTTTTTTATTGCAGTTCTCGCGAGGTTCATGCAATAGGATCCATAAAAATAATTATTTCCGACCGTTTATCAAACCCGTTCCTTCCTTCGCCTGTCTTCTAATAAACTCTCTTCCGCTTCAAGTAAGCCATGAATCATGAACAAGTTTTATTAAAAGATTTTTTTCCCCTCCCTCTTATACACATATAAATGTGGAAAAAAAAGGAGAAAATAAGTATCGGCATAATGGAGACTATATTGGTATTTATGGGCTACGGGATCGGCCGTTTTCTCAAGTGGAGGCTTAACTGAGACTTTATCGCAACGAGAGAGATACCAGAGACTCTGTTTTGTAAAATCGAGCCATAAAAATATTTACTGTTGGAGATACCTAAAGTTTAATATCAGCGAATTATTGTTATGGAATTGTTAAATTTTTCATTAATTTTTTGCTTTTGATGATTTTAGTTTTCACTAAACCGATAATAAAATTTTCTTTATCATAACTTATTATTTTATAAATTAAAATAGAGCAAATTTTAATTAAACTTGTTCTGCGGTTTTATAATTTTTATTCATATTTTTTTTGCTACTAAATCGGTTTTATGGGTTTTATAAGGATTTTCTTTTAAATTTACATGCGCTACAATATGTATAGCCTGATAGGTTCCATTATTTCAAAGTATCGGAAAAAATTGGATATTGTCAGCACCTTTGCTGAATATATTAAAGTAAATATTTCTTTGATCCTTTTTTTTATCTTGAAACTCTCGTTCGTTGATAGTTCTGGATTTTTTTAAATCAAAATTTTGGGCGATGTATATAGGCCAATTTAATGACTTTACCAGGATACAGACATGTAAATTCGGCCAACTTGTGGAAATAGTTGATATGTAAATTCCGCCAATGTGTAAATTGTACTAGTATATTAACTTTATCGATTTTAAATGCTAATTGGAATCAACGAAAATTAAAACTAAAACTGTTATGAAAAGACATTCAAAATAAGATTATTCAGTTAATTAATAAAAGTAATAATAAATAAATTGCTCCGCAATTAATTTAATAAGAAGCGTAAGTTGTGTGTATTCAAATTCTGTGACAAAGTAAAAAAAATCTACCTAAAACATTAACTTCAAAAATTTGTAAAAAATAAGGTTTTTTGTTTTTTTTTTTAAAACAGACTCGCCTTAAGCATTAATTGGCCGAATTTACTTGCAGACTAAAACCAAAGTTTGGCCGAATTTACCAACTCGTCACGGGTCAGATTGTACGGGCAGGTATAGGATTGGCCGAATTTACTACCGCCCCAAAATTTTGTCCCCTTTATTGTTAATACTGGATGACTTTCACAAAAAAGAAAATTTTCAAAGATTTTTTTAAGATGTCATGGTTCTGTCTAGTCCTTTTTTTTCTGAAACACAAAAATAGGGGAAAACCACTTTCAATTTATTGTGGTTTATATATCTGCGTTGTTTGAGCCATTTTCCATGTAGAAACCCTTTCGAAAAGGAACTGATATGTACAACTAGTCATTCTACTGTTTCCGGGATCCATTTACCCTTAGAGTCTCGGGTGCAATAATCATTTCGGACAAACCCGGGAGTATAATGTTTATCACGAAACCCTTTCTTGAATTATACTGAAACCCTGGATCTCTTTTAAAAAGCGGACAAATTTATCTAAGGGATGAAAATTGAGTTTTCCTTTAATGAAATTTTGATAAGTAGGTTTGTTTGAATTATCAATCTACCGGTCTTCTTGGTTAAGTAGTTAAGGCGTGGGTAGCCTTTTACTTTGAACGGAACACTTCTATCTTCCTCTTTCACTTGGTCGGCCCTTATGATGCTCTGATTGAAAATTCCACGTCCCTTATTTTGAATCAATTTCTAACTTTTTCTTTATTTTTTCTATACCATACACCAAAATACTTTTTTTTATATTTTAGAGGCAATCGACATATCAAATTTAGTTTAGGCTAAGTGGGTAGCAGAGCAGAAAATCGTAAAGAAGATTTATCATTAAGGGTATGTGAATGGCAAGGCTCCCGGGCTATTTCTGCCGCTAGATGCCGATGATTTTCACGGAAATAGTTCAGGCATCTGACGCTAGATGAAATAGCTGTACTGCGAATGACAAGGCTATAGAATCTGTTCAGCATTACCCCTTTTTTCCCGCCAAACACAAAATGAATCCATTTCACATTTTCTTACGGTATTCATATTGTATCCGTAAAACACCGAAAAATAACTTAAAAAAATTTGCAGCATTAGAAAAAATAAAATTAGTTTGTTCTTCTCCCGCTCCAATCTACACCACTTCCCGCTCTTTAAGATGAAAAAAGGGGCTTATAAACTCGTTGTAAACTGCCTAATTAATTTTTTTTAAATTAAGACTTCGGAAATGATTTAAAAGAAATAACGATGTCCCCTTAGAGGTTTTTCCTGTCTTTAAAATAACTTACGTTTTATAAAAATTGAATTGCCTTCTTAGTCAGAAGTTTTTATTCCCAGAAAGCGTAGAGAAACCTGATTTTAATGAGAGCCAATAAAGAAATATTATGGAAGAAGATGTTTTTTAGAATTTAAAAAAAATTAAAATGGTGGTATTTTATAGGAGGTATCTTAAAGAAGAAACTTAAAAAGTCAATACGACGAAAATAAGTACACACTTATCTTACTTAAAAGTACCCACTCTCTTTGTGGTATTATGTTTTCATAAAGCTTCCACTAGCGTTTCAACGATTTTCCACCATTTCTAATTTTCCTTTGATACAATTTATGGCCCTTTTTTTGACAGGGTTGTTTTAAAATGGGGTTCAGGGGTTATGTGTCATTCAACCGGAATGGGGCGAAATTGGTGGCCATAATCCCGATTCAATATTTCTCTTTCGAATTATACTTGCCGAAAACAAACTCGTGATTGGGCGTCAAACACAAAACAGGCGATAATTTTAAATTTAAAAATTATTTTTGGGAATAAAAATCTTTTCATTTATTTTGTTTTCCTGAAAATTTATGAATGCCATTTGTTTTTAGTCCCATTTTATTCGAATGAGCTTCTCAAGGAGAAAATTAATAAAACAAGAAGAAATTAGAATAAATTTTTAACGTTTTTAGTTAAAATTCCTTTACTTCAAGGTTCAAACTCTGAAGGCTTAATTAGAAAGGTAAACTTTTCCCTGCAGGCCCATGGCAAAGAAAATAAATAAATAAAATAATAAATTACTAGCCTGAGGCCCCTAATTGAATTTTCCTAGCTAAAGAGCAAGTAAATTCGCAAAAAAATAGATGTATATAAGGAGGGGTAGTATTCCTAGTATATAGTTTTATTTTTTGGCGGAGGGATGCCCGTCTCACCCTTGTGAACGTCTCTCATTTCTCCCTTCTATTAAAAAAAATAAATACAATCAATTATTCTAAAAAAAAGGGGGAAAAATATTGTTTTCGCTAAAAATTCCTATTTTAAAATGGCATTACATATCGCAACTCAAATATCGCGATTTCTTTGCCCGCCAAGCAGGAAGACTGTAAAAAATCGGCTGAAATCCTTGGCTGTAAAGTGTTTCGAAAAATAGTACGACCGGACGGAAAAACTGACAAAGTTGAGATAGGTATAGATATAAGAATTAAAGACCTTTTTAACATAATTTTGTCATGTATTTAACAAGAAACCAAAATTTATGATATTACAGCCGAAACATATTTTGTGTATGAAGAAGAATTAAAACAGATGTTTTCATTCTTATCCCCCCGCTTTGGAGACAATTATTTCGAAGGAATTGAATAAAAAAACTTCTTAACTTCTTTCTTCTTTCTTCTTTCTTCAATAATTTTCTTAAATAAATCATAACATTTCATTAAGTTTCATCAATTTTCCTTAGTTCTATTCCAATGTGTTGATAGGATGTCTTCAGTCTGATCGTAGATATAATAAAATAATGATAATGATAATAATAATCCCTATCTCCAAGCAAATCTTCTTGTAAGATAGTATACTTCAGCCATATAAGACGATATAATAAAAATGACCATATTAGGCCCAATACAGTAATAATAATATCAATTAATAATGAATAATAATAATTCGATCTTGACGATACAGAAGAGTCATCCCTCACCAATGGATTTGTCTCGAAATCTTGAGCAGGGAATTTTCCTTGTTGAATTTTGATTTTGATTCTTGAATTTTGATTTTGATTCTTGAATTTTCATTTTGATTCTTGAATTTTGATTTTCATTCTTGAATTTTCATTTTCAATTTCAATTCGTGTTGTTTCCAGAGAATTTTTTTTTTTTTTTATTTGTTCCGACTTACAATGAAAAGATCTTTAAATTTTGGTTTTATAAGAATTAAAGACCTTTTTAACATAATTTAGTGTCATGTATTTAACAAGAAACCAAATTTATGATATTACAAGCCGAAACATATTTTGTGTATGAAGAAGAATTAAAACAGATGTTTTTCATTCTTACATAGATTCATAGTAAACTAGACCCTACGGTGTCAAGAAGACCCTAAAAACCCGACGAGAAGGGTAAAACATTTCATCAGATCTTTACTTGATTTACAATCGGTAATAAAGGAGTAAGGTAGGGTTTTTAAATTTTTTTTATTCAAATGAGAGTATAGATATTGTCAGGGAGGAAAAAGTATAATAAAGGCGATTTGGCTCTGATTTTGCGAAGAATAGGGCTTACAATTCCCAACGTTATTCCATACCAACCGATATGAGTCACAAATCAAGTGAGCCAGCAAGAAGAGGGCTGTTAGGATTTGATTTATGACGACCAACAGAAAATAACTGTCACGGTTACCTCCGCTTCTGAAAACTCCTGATTCCGCCACTTTCCGATAGAAAAAAAATTTAAATAATAAAACATAAGTAATTTTTTTTGCAAACCCCCTTCCATCAATCAGTGTCTTTGGTGTGAGTAATCGAAAAAAATTGCCTTATCAATATGTACACGTCGCGGAGTGAATTGATTGGCCTCGGATGTCAAGTCTATTTTCGGTAATCAACCTTTTTTTTCTCCTTCTCTCTCTTTCCTCTCGGTCGATCAAAAAAATTGAGTGGATATCTTCCTAGCGCCTTTTCTTTTTAACTAAAAAAAAGGCTTTTGTGGACTCTTCGGACCAATTTGACCGCAGCTATCGGATTCACCTGTTCAAACATCATTAGAGTCCTCCCCCTTTCCGGAAACTCAAGGATGAGAAGGGGATTGATGTTTGCTTAAGACTGTATATCAGGTTAGACTCCATTCCGCATCAAATCTCACCACCGCGAAAAAACTCGTTTTACATTCAATCGCATAAGTAGGTATCGAGAAGAAGAATAAATACACATAGCAAACAAATACTAAGTCAATTCTCAAATTTATCTCGTTTTTTACTCCATTTCATTTAATCTAAATTGTGGATAGTCAAAAAAGCGATGGGTGCTTGTTCAAAAAATGGCTCATATGCTAAATAGCCCTAAAATTCGGATAAAGAAGGGTTTTTTGGCCAAAGATTGCAGAAAATGAGTGTTTCTTAGGCAAAGAGGTTTTCAATTCCAAAGTTCGAGGAAAACAGTATTGGATGCAAAAGATTGGAGTCCGAAAAACCCAAAAATTGGAAAAGGCCGTGGAAATTTTTTCGTTTTCGAGATTTTTTTATGCTTGTGAAATACTTGTTTTTCGCCGGATGTCCCCAGAACGGAAAAAGTAGGAAGAAATTGAACAAAAGAAGAAAGAAAAAAAGTTCTTTTTCCTTCTGTCAAGGCGGAAACAACATTTCTAACCCTAACGATTGAAATCAATAGATTTTATATAAATAAGTTTCTAAAAGCGCTCCCTCTCTTGTAACCACAGTCATTTCTCCATTCTTCAAAAGTTCAAAAATATTTAGGATTAAAAAAATTTCTAAGGAAACGCAATTACATAGAACCTAAAACGAATTTCGTCTCCGGATTCTTCAATTGATTTAGGGTATCCGCCATCGTCACCTTACAAAAGATAAGAGGAAGATAGTGAATAAGTAAAATGAAGAGGAGCTGAAGAAGAATGGGAAGGGAAATGCATAAAACATTAGGTCTGGGAAGGGCTTTTGTTGTCTTTTTGGTTTCAAGTGCCAAGACCTCGCCTAAAAGCTGTCGAGAAAACCAGTCTTTAATTTGAAATCGAGCGAATGGATTTCCCGAAAAATAAACCCACTTAAAACGCTTTTCCGGAATGCACAAAATGGTCAGAACTCTCAACTGTATTGCGAAAGTGTTGTCATTTCGGTAGACTTCTTTTCCCGAATTAATAATAAAATAACCTGAAGGTAATAGGTTTCGGCCTACTGTTTTGACATCAATAAGCCTCGAGCTTTCGATATTGTTTGGTAATCCAAAACATCATTTTATATCAAAGTATTCTTTTTTCCTCCTCAATGTTGGACGTATAATTCCTTTTTTTTTTCAAATATTTTTTGATATAAACAATAAAATAATAGGCTTCTGAAATAATAAAATAAAGAATTAAATTTTATTCATGAAGGATTTGGACTTAAGTCCTGCGATGAGGCTCTTAAAAGTACTGGTTTGAAGAGCTTCCAACAAACTTCCTTAAAGAGAAGTAACATATAGGAGGGGGAAGTATATGGGAGGGGAAGGATAGGAGGGTTTTGATAATTTTTTAAGTTTTTTTTTCGAAAATTTTTTTAAGTGTCAAGGTAGAAATAATAGGCACTTTGGCCTAGGGATGTGCCTCTCGTAATTGGTAAAATATGAAATTTCTCCCTACTGAAAAATAACAATAAAAAGTAGCAATTTTTTACACCAAAAATTCGTAAAAAATATAAGGAGTCTTTGGTGAAAATCGGACCAACGGGTCTGCGGCAGCGAATTTTTTAAAATTTCAAACAGCCATATCTCCGCCATTTTTTCGAAATTCAAAATCGCCCTCGTTACATTCTTCTTCACCGGCTAAAAAATTGTGTGAAAATTTGGTGAAAATCGGATGAAAACTGTGGCCGTAAAGTGTTCCGGAAAAAAATGCTACGGCCGGCCGGAACCACAGACAAAGTTGAGATCGGTAAAGATCAATATTCGATTTGACCCTCCGGAGGAAGACCCCTCCCCAAAAACCCGACGTGGTGGGATCACAATAACTTCTTTAAGGAAGTTAAAAAGAGGAAACTTATTTTTTTTATCAATCGATTTAAAACTTTAACGATTTTACTTTAGGTAATATGGTTGAAAATTAGAAAGTTTCTTGTAGAATAAAGTTTTTTACATTTTATGGCGGAGTTTTTAACATCTGTCACCTCATTTTAATAAGCAGCTCTTTTTAATAAGCCGCAAATAACCAGGTACGCCAAGACAACTTAGAAAAACCTAAATTTAACACCTTTTAAAATTGTCTTTTGTAAAATTAAAATGGATTAAGTTTAAAATTTTAAAATTTACATTATGTTCTCTAAATATTTACAGTGTATTCAATATTGGATACAAAGGGACGTATTGTTTTCAAAATGTTAACTTTTAAGAAGTTCCCAGGAAGATAGAGAGATGCTTTAATATTAAAATGGTCCGAACATTTTAGAGTGCATCTTCATAATTAATTAGGAGGAAGCTGCTTTAAAAGGCGAAAACATTTATTTTGAAATAAGTAATTAAATAAAAACGAAATCTGTCAATATTTTCATGAGTTATCCTTTTTAAAAAATAATAATGGGTTCAATAATGTCGAGAATCAATCACTTTCTCATTAGCGGACCAAGAGGCGTAATTAATGGCTGGAGGCCGTAGGCGGGGATATAGGCTGTTAAATCGAGATCTCGAGGTGAGGAATCAAATTTCCAAGGTTTCGATTTACGATCATAGTTCAATGTAATGGAAATGTGTTAGTAAATTTGTATTTTTAGTAACAAAAAAATTTCCTTTGAAAACCTCTTTACTTCACTTTTCACACCCTTCTTGATATTTCCATTTCAATGGTGTCAGAAGTAGGATAAGAACCTATACATCAAAATGCTTATAACCTAAATAACAGATGAAAGATTTCGAAACTTTGTGTAAAAATTCTTCCAAAATTAAGGACGTTTGACAGAATGGCCGCAGAAGATAAATTATAAGAACCGAGGTAGAAAACTACGAAGGAAGAGCCTCTCCTAAAAACAAATATGGAAGGTATTACAATAACTTCTATTTGAGCAAGTTTAATCGTTGAAACTTTCAGACAACCATGAGTATGATAAGGAGTTTTGGGAAATATGCTTTGACGTAGCTAAAATAGTTTATCTTTTAGAATAGAAATGAGTTTTTGTTTATATAATTTGCGTTTCCAGTTTTGTTTTCCCTTTGTAATTGAATTCAAGGATGGTCCTTGAGGTTTGGACAAGGGTCGAAAAGGGATCAGAGGATCCGTTCAATTCCGAGATACCCTCGAGAGCGGACGGCGGACTGGCATCACGGGATCACCGTCGAGTTATGTCGAATATCGACGTCGATATTCACTTAAAATTCCGTCCTTTCTCAATAGACGTGAGGGAAATAGTTTCCCTTTTGTTTTTACGCTCCACTCATGGCGAGGAAGGATTCATTAATTGAAAACAATGGATTCCCACTTTTCCAATTAAATCGCCAGAGATCATTCCATTTTAGTAAATCACGACAGGCCTCAATCGTTTCGGTAATCCATTTATAACTAAAATATCTTTAAAAAATTAGTAAACTTGATTGTTGCAACCAGTAATCCTCAACCAGAAACTCCTTTGTTGATGACGTCTGAAAACTTCTTTTTTTTTTTCTTTCGAAATTGAATGTTATGCCAGTGCATCAAGTTTCCTGTTTCCAATTATGACGTCGCTGTCCAAACCAGGAGACCGTAACCCGAGGCACAAAGCTCACAACTCGTTTCCATCCTTTACCCTTATTAACCTAGGACATGGCGAAACGAGATTTGACGTTAACTTTTAAATGTATTATATCATTGTAAGAAAAAAAAATTGAATAAAAAATATTCATCTGGGCTCTGACTTAACTTTAAAGACTAAAGAAAAAATAATTTTTGAAATTTAAGCTCTAAAATATAGCAAAAATCAGGTCAAGCATTGGCGCTTTCTTTAGAGAAGGGGTTCCAAAAGTCCGAGGAACCCTTAATAAGGGAGTCTGGATGAAAATTGCTGAAAAACTTAAATGAACACCAGGAATAATGAGAGGATTTAAAATATAAATTTTTTAGTCTTCAAAAACGAGATTTGACACAATTTTAGTAGGTATTTGTAGTAAATATGGGAGTTTTCAGAAAAGAAAGAAAAAAATTACAGGATTTAGGGGAGTTTTTCCCTTTTTTTTGTTTTTTTTTTTTTTAAGAAGCTCTATTTTTTTTTAAGATTTTTACTAGCTATTTTTTTTAAAGAATTTTTAAGAGTTTTTCAGTTTTTATAAAAAGAACACATTTTATAGGATTTCTAGAATCTTCTTGAAACGAAGCCCCATTTATGCTGGATATTTAGAGTTTCCGGTTTTGATAAGGAAACTCCTTTTTACAGGATTTTTAGAATTTTTCCTCGGTTTTTCTACTGGTTTCTTACAGATTTGGGTTTCTTTAGACTCGAAAACAAGATTTCCCATAATTTCGGAAAAGGGGTCTGCTTGCTAAAAAATTTTGGAATCCCTTTCTTCGAGAAACGTTATATTTCACTGGTTCTCAGAACATTTTTTTTCACAGAGGTTTACAAGTCCCTTTGATATACTACATACTTAAACACCAAACGACTATTAGGTAACAATCAATCACGGACATCTGAGCGAGTTTCCGGGAAATTCAATCTGCTTAACTCCTTTTTTTCCTCCCTGTCCGCGTTTTTTTATCCTGATACAAAGGTTGTTTATTCTGACAGCTATCGATATTCCAATCTCCTGCTACAAACAGATTGTCAGATGAAAAATATATATTAAAAAAAACGAGATTGATAACACCCAGCACAATTTTAAAGTCCAGAGCTGTAAAATTTTAAAATCTGTAAATCTTAAAACCTAATAATGACAGGTTTTCCAAAATGTCAAAATTTTGCTTGTGAGGCTAGAATTTTTAAGAGGATTTTGTGTTTAGCACTATCGGTAAGGAAAATTTATCAATTTCCCTAATGATGAAATCAATATGAAAATAATGTTTTTCTAAAGACAACCAGAAATTTGAAACCAAGATGGGTATTTTTGAAAAACCACAATCGAAGCAAAGGACTGTAGATAGTTAGCAAAAGAAGCTAAAAAAAAGAAGACAATTTTTTTTTACTTACAAGATCATACTGATCATGGTGACATTTTAGCCAGTTGAAATGAAAATTCATATGTTTCAAACACCAGCCCTGAAAATGACATATTTAGTACTGAATGGAATTTCTGCTTCGATTGTACCTGAAAGCACTTAAGAGCCGATGAGGAGTCCAGTTTTAAGGATCTTCTATTAGCTAAAGAATAACTTGGGGATCACTCTCCCACCTTTGAAGGTTGCCTTTTTAGTCATGTCACTTCAAAAAAATAAATCACAACTTTATTTTTAGACATAAAATGATCTATGAATCAGGATAAAATGAAAAATGCGATAAAAGAAATTAAGTTTAGTCATAGACATCTTAATTCTTTAATTCTATAAAAAAATAATTTAACAACTAATAACTTTAAGAACTGTCATAGTTCTAAAAAGGATCAAAATAGGAAGAGTCGCAGCTTTAATTTGTCATCAGTATCGCACTGGGCGTAGAAAACTGTCAGCAGAAAAGCAACTTTGCAGAAAATGTCAACAGAGCAATTAACATGTTAAAAGCCAAAATGGAACACCGACACTTATAATTTATAATCTTAGCATATAATTAAAGATTGTATATGAATATTTTAAGCAATAGATTCAAGAACCAAGATTTCGGTCCATTTGGAAAAATAAGCCCTAAAATTAAACACCTTCAAATTATTCCAAAATTGGAAACTTCAGTTAAAACTCCTAAAATCTAAACTTAGAATCGCTTAAATTAAAGGAGACATTTTAATAAGTATGAAGTATAAAAAAAGAAGAAGAAAAATCTAAATTTTAGCACAACTTAGCTCATTGAATCATTGCTCAAAATCTTTAAAAAACAACTACCTAGGTAATATGGTTTATTTGAGACAAAATAAACTTTAATTTACTTCAATTTTCGTCATAACGAGACATAAAATCGAAAAAATAAAAAAAAACTTACTTTCTTAATAGAATCATTCACATTATTATTTCGGTACATAAAATAAAAAACTTGAAACACACGCTCACTAATGAGGCACTCGATAAATAAAGAGACTAAAATTCAAAAATTATGGCAAAATAAATTAAAAGGTGAGAAAACAATAATAACGTTTAGTCGAAAAGTCAAAATAAAGACTCAAAACCGGAATAAAATTCAACAGGTTTCTTCTGTTTTCATAACCAATGCACTCTATGATTAAAAATATCGATTTTTTTTTAATTAATTTTTATATAATAATTATTTTTTTAACAAACCGATTATTAAGCACGTTATGATCGTTTACATTTTAATTTTTTTAATAGATTTTTCAGACGTATTTTGATTTTTATAATGATTATTCTTTCTTAAGCGTTTCTTAAGTTTCTGGAAGAGGGAGCCAAAATCGTGTGCCAATAATTTAAAAAAATATTGCATACACACATACTTTTCATGGTGCGTCGAATCACCAAAGGGGCAGAAGAAACTTCGATCGATAAACTCGGTATTTTTGACTTCTTTCAGATTTTATAATGGAAATATAAAAGAAATTTCTTTTATGTCAGCTTACAGTCTTGTGCATCAACAAAACAACTTTTTTTTTTCTTAAAAATGACATTGAAACAAAATTAGTCTCAATTTTTTTTAAATTAAAAAAACAACTTTTTTTCAAAGCTGAAACTTATGCGGTGGGAAAGCGATAAAAACGTGACTAATTACCACATGATAAAATAGTTTCTTTTTTCAAGGAATATTGTTGAATCACATATTAAGTTAATGAATGATGAGTTAAATGCTATTTCCTTTTATAGTTTTCACAAGTCAAATTCCGAATTTAACAAATCTATGAACGCGGTAGTGTTCCGCTCCGCCAATCAAAATCCCGACTTCTCAGCACCCTGTATACCGATCGACTTCAAATTTTATACAGGTCTTCTCTTATTCGATATGAGTATATGCTGAAAATTCCAAGTCGATCGGAATACAGGGTGCTGAGATATACAAATCTGAAAACCCTGTTTTTCGCCTTTGTGTTCTTCTTCTTCCCGTTCAGTTAGACAGGGCTACAGCCTCTCCTAGTGCTTGAAATTTTGCACAGAGCTCCCTTTCAATTTGAGCCAGTGCCTTTTAAAAAGATGGCTGACTAAACTTGAAATTTCGCACTCTAGTTAATAATTAAACTACAAAAAGATGTGATATCGCCATCAAAAACACCCTCCGATGTACACTGTAGAGAAAGAGAGATGAAGCGACCGTGCTCCCGTTTTCAAAGCTCCCCTTGGCGGCGTTGCGAAATGCTTTTTATCAGGGAAAACACAGTTGTTAGAAAATTAACAGATTATGGAAGGAGGGTATCACCCATTCCATCGGGTTAATGAGCTATCAGCATCTATTGCCCTATTAAACCGCTCTTGGGCCGTTTTCCTTATTTGTTTTGGTGTAAAAACACCCATTTTTTACATCTGGGTGTTTAACATCTTTTGGGTTTTTTCCTCGTTTTTCTAGGAACACGATTTCCGGAGAAAGGTTTAAAGGTGTAAAGATATTCGTCTGCCCAAGAGATTTGTTAAATTGTGTGAATAACATTTGCGGGATTAGCTGGAAAATCCCCTCCAGTCTTGAAAACTTATTTTTTCCATGTTTCCCCAATAAAAACCATAATAGTTTATTGGCAGACTAATGCATTGGAGAGGAAGCTTGTTTTCCGTTTAAAAAAAAGCGCCATCATATCACATAAATGATAACAGTGATAAATGAACTGGTAAACAAAATCAAATCTGTTGGTAATTCAAATTTGAGGAAAAAACAAGGCAGGTGAGTTAGATAATCAGAAAAAAAATTGTACCTCATCAAAAATGAAGACATGCCCTTTATTTAAGCAAATTTGTAAGTGAAATAAAGTAAAAATTTATATTTGATTGTAAGAGATTCGTTACATTTTATTTCTTTTGTTTTCTAAAGTGTTTATTGTTGTTAAAATGCATAATAGGCATCTTGTTGTTTTTTATGTTTTAAGAAACGATAAAATAGTTCAGTTCCCTTTCCATTTTGAACGTAAAAGCCGCTAATTTCCTCCTTCTTGTAGAATTACAGAATGGGTGACGAGGATGAAGACTACAGCTATGTCGATGGCATCAAATTTTCTAGTTTCTGTGATGTATGTGATAAAGTGAGGCAGATGAAGAATAAAAAACGAAGAGCAGACATCCTAAAAAGCTACATCGACTTTCTCCGTGAAAAAGCTGAGGTAGATTTGGGTCTCCTTTTTTTTTCCACTTACCTTTATTTTCCAGGGAGGTGGTTTACATCCAATCATGAGGCTTTTTTTACCATTCTATGACAGAGACAGAGGGAGATATGGCATCAAAGAAGATAAACGGTAAAATCTATGTTAAAGTTTTAGATTTACCTAAAACAGGAAAAGATGCGATTTCTTTATTGAACTATAGGTAACATCGCACAGCCTTACATTATAATTAATTAGAAATATTTTATAGAATGCCGAACAGAAAGTTCCATCAAGCCGTCACAGATTACGCGGATATCGTTTATAGGGTGATGGAAACCAGAAATACGACCCCTTCCGACCTAACGATCGCTGATATTAACCGAGAATTGGATAAACTCGCTAAATCGTTCGCTGAAAATTCGCCAGGTAGCAGATCATTTCTGTTAACTATATTTATCCATCCTATTATTTTAGAGGATAAATATGAAGTCTTTTTTGAAAGTTTGATCTCAAAGTTGTCAGCGAAAGAACAAAAATGGGCTGTCCGTCATTTTGAAGAGTATGCACTTGGGCGTTGGGCAGAAGCAAATTTTGCACTTTTACCATCCAGCTTTTAAATTTTTAAGTACAACTTTCAGCTTAAAAAAGGTACAGTATTTTAACTTCTTCGAAAGGAAGCTATTGCAATATAGGGTGTCCCAACTAGAGCGGACCAGCAACTTTACAGCAAAGCATTTAGTCCTTGAAAAAAAAAGTTAAATGTAAACCATTTCTCTCCGCTGACTTCTATACTTTGACCTATCATATGTTATTTTTAATTAACTTTTCCCAGTCAAATTCAAATATCATGACGTCACAAGCGAATCAATTCTATTGCATCCAGCTGTTTCTACCCTCAATCGCTTATATATATTAAGTTGAATCGTGATTGGAACCTCAAAGTACAATATATTGTGAATTAGTAGTTTAGGCACTAAGCAAAGTACCAGAACCCATCGGCCGATTTTAGCCGTTAACAAACTGGTCAGAGCTATTGAGGAAAAAGCGCTAAATACCAAATTTCATTAACCTCAAATGAAAATTGCAGCTGTTATCATGCTAATATCTAAATAAATATATGGTGGTTTTGGGGTCCGGGGGTGTGAAACGAAAAACGTATACAATAATTTTTGATTGTGCAACTACTGCACCCATGATGCAAAATAATTACCAAAATTAAAGTTGCTTTGAGCGTAGAAATCGATTAAAAGCATAAAAACATAGGGTTCCCCATTTGAAATAACAAAGTTAGCACCTCTCTGCGCCACTAAATGCTTTACCATAAAGTTGCTGGTCCACTTTTGTTGGGACTCTGTATATTTTAAAAAAAGTGGGAGATCAAAATGACTTTTGTCCCCTGATCCTCACCTATATTATTTAGATGTGCTCAACTTTACAAAAACCGAGTGTCCGTTTCTTTGAAATCAACATCAACCTTTTTGAAGCCTTTCGTCCCATGCTCTCTGAAAAGTGTGATATTGAAAAAATTAAACTCGAGGGCATTATTTCGTTGAGACAAAATTAGATGGCGAAAGATATCAGATATTATTCAGATGGCGAGTTAAGTTCTTTCGAGGTGGGTGGACATTTTTTGCAAAGATATTGTTTTAAAAAAAGAAACCATTTTTATTAGAAATGGATTTGAAGCATCTACATATATTTTTGGAAATACGGTATCTACAGGGTATTTCACCTCTCATCTCAAACCGCTCCTCAATCCTCAGTTCACCAGTTTCATTCTTGATGGAGAGATGATGGCTTGGCATAAAATTCGGAAATGCCCTATAACTCAAGGTTGAAAACATCCATCATAAATGTCTTTTTTAAACTTTTTTAAGGGAATTTCCGAGATGTTGGAAAAGTTAAAGTTGGTGGCGATCCAGCGTGTTATTTTCCATTCGATATTGTCTACTGCAACGGCGAACTTCTCAGTTATAAACCTCTTCATGAGCGTATTGAACTTTTGGATAAACTTTTCACTCCCAAAGAAGGCGTTATTATGAAATTAAAAAGAAAAACTGTTGAAACAAGGTAAAATATCGTTTTTTATTAAAGAAAAAATTATTTAGCGTTTAGGGAACAGATTGTTCAATCATTGAATGAGGCGATAGAGACATGAAGAAGGTATCATCGTCAAAGACGTCGATTCAATTATAAACGAATGAAAGGTTTGGACATTGGTATAAAATTAAACCTGAGGTATTTTGTTTCATATTTTTGTTTAAAAATTAATATACTTTTCAGTACTCTGAAGGTGCTCTTACAGAATTAGACGTTTTGATAATCGGTGGCTGTTTTGGGACTGGTCAATTTAAGGGAACAGTGAGCCGCTTTTTGGTTGGACTAGCCGCCTCGACTGATAATGAAGGTTTACTTGTTTTATAAAATATATTCTCATTCGTTGTATTTTCAGGAATCCCCACCGAATTTCACTCGCTTACTATGGTTTCATCAGGATTTACGTTAGAAGAGCTTGATGAACTTCATACTAAACTAAATTCTCACTGGATTTCAAAAAAGAAGCCAAATAAGACACTTAAATTTGGGAAAATGGTACCTGACGTTTATATAGAACCGTCTAACTCAGTGATACTTCAAGTACGTTTTTATTTATTTTTTTATTTATTTATTTCTTTAATTTTTAGGTAAAAGCATCTCAGATAATTTGGAGCGACAAATTCAAATGTGGATTTTCCCTCAGATTCCCTCGAGTCGACCGAGTGCGCTACGATAAGAGCTGGAAAGAATGTTGTCTGTAAAAGAGTTTGAGGATATAAATAAGGTAAATGTCTATTTTTTTTCTTCAAAAATAAAATTCAATTGCA
>JACGAQ010003821.1:0-23678 GCA_014119065.1 Orius insidiosus | reverse complement strand
AAAATCCGCTAGCCCTGAAAAATGAGGAATAAAAGGCTTTCCAGTTATTTGATGGTTTCAGTTCTACAGGTGTCCGGAAACACTGGCAAGCGTCTGGGAGAGCGTTAAAAAGTGGTTTTACGAAAAAAAGTTAAATGTAAACCCCCCTTAATTTAAATCAAAGAATTTGATGGTGTAGTTTAAATCCGCCTGGATATACAGGGTGTCCCAGACACAACCTAACTTTGTTATTTCAAATGAGAACCCCCTATTTTTTATTTCAGATTCGTAATCTACGCAAAATTTCAAGTAGATTTAAGTACTCATGACAATTTTGGACAACTTTTAAAAAATGTCAAATTTAGCGTTTTTTGCGCTAAACTCCGTTAAAATTGACCTAGGAGACTCGTTTTTTTTTAATTCCACTTATTTTTCCCGAAGAATCCAACTGTCTCAAATTTGAGCATCTTCGCATTCAGCATCACGAGATTTCGTCGCTAATGGCCTTTTTCAAGTTAGAACCCAAATTTTTAGTTCAGAAATGAAAATTAGCACTTGTTGAAAAGAATTTTTTTTCGGACCACAAATTTTGAAAGAGCTGCAGCGTCTTTTGGTTTATGCATCAAAATTAAAATTCCGTCAACAAATCGCTAATTTCCATTTTTGAAAAATTTGGAGTTAAACTTGAAAAAAGGCCGTTAGCGACGAAATCTCGTGATGCTGAATGCGAAGATGCTCAAATTTGAGACAGTTGGATTCTTCGGGAAAAAATAAGTGGAATTAAAAAAAAAACGAGTCTCCTAGGTCAATTTTAACGGATTTTAGCGCAAAAACGCTAAATTTTGACATTTTTTAAAAGTTGTCCAAAATTGTCATATGAGTACTCAAATCTACTTGAAATTTTGCGTAGATTACGAATCTGAAATAAAAAATAGGGGTTCTCATTTGAAATAACGAAGTTAGGTTGTGTCTGGGACACCCTGTATATCCAGGCGGATTTTAAACTACACCATCAAATTCTTTGATTTAAATTAAGGGGGTTTACATTTAACTTTTTTTCGTAAAACCACTTTTTAACGCTCTCCCAGACGCTTGCCATGTGTTCCGGACACCTGTATAATGCTAAATAACAATTTACAGTTTACAACAGCAATTTACAGCAATTATAGCAATTTACACCAAGTTACAACTTCCCAAAAATTTTTTATTTCGTTTATAATCTAAAATTTGGTTAAATAATTAAACATAAGTTTATTTGCTCAATTAAGTTAATGGAACGCGTAAAATAGTTTATTTGATTGATAAGTTGAGACCGCAATTTTCTCTATTTTGTGGTTTTCTTGCTAAAAAAACCATAGGCATCAATTTTTTCATTCTACTTTTATTTCCCCTCTGGTTTAACGGTTTCCGCGTAAAAATTTCCCACCTTGTGTGGCCTTTCATCTTTTTCATTTAAATGTTTGAAAGTAACCTCGTATTTGATGACTTAATACAAATATGGATGATAAATGGAATTTATTAATATTATATTTACTAATTGGTCGTTTTAGCCTTGGCCAATCACGTCCGAGATTTTCATTGAGCTTAAATAAGAAAATATAAAACAGGAAAAAGGAACTTGACCTCTATCTTCATAACCTTTGACACACATATTTTAGGTCCGACAAGGCTGGCCATGATTACTACGAAAGTGGATCCGAATTAAACCCTTTTTTACGGCCAGAATCGGCTTTTATTAGTATTTAAAATGCTAATTTCGAGGAAGTAAAGATCTTTTAGCGCCTCTTTAGCGTAAGAATGAGAACCCAAATATGCTATCCCTCAAGAGAGTCCTTTTATTTACATTTTACACGGATTCGAATTTTACTCGGAACATCAAAATTTATAAAGATTAACCGAATTAACATGTTATTATTTTATTTTTAGAAAACTGAAATTATCTGGTTTTAGTTTATGGTCAACGAACCTGAAAAAGAATGTAAAGTTGACTTAAAATAGGCAGGTAATAGATTTCAATGGATATAATTCCTTGAGAAGTTTTATTTATAAAGAATTTTAATTTAACATCCCTGAAAAAGCAATTAAGAGTGACGGTTAATGGGCTTTCACGTTTACGGGCGTCGAAGTTCAAACTCGGCAGGGGTTGGCACAAAAAGGTTGCTACTTTCAAGAACTGCACGCATCGCTAAAAAAAATTTATCATTATAAAAATTAAAAAAAAAATTAAATTCGGAAGGGGCAAATTGGCATAATAAAAGAAAGTTCAAAAAGGGCGTTTTGATGGCAAAGTTCCAAGATACTTCTTTAGTAGAAAAATGACTTGTCCACCAAAAACAATTTGCAAAAATAAAGCACCCTCAAAAACTCCCAAAATCCCTGCAAATTGGTGCTTCAGCAAAAAACCCAAAATTTTAGTTATCTGCCGAAAAACTAGGAAGAACTCCATAAAATCGGGTGAAAAGGGTTTTTCTTGGCCAATAGATCTAGGAAAAGAAAATTAGGAAAACTCACAGATGGAGTAAATGATGTTTTCTAGGAACGAAAAAATTTAAAAACCAAGAAAACCAGGTAAAAATAAAGACTGTTTTGAGGCCAATAAACCGAGAAAAAGATTTTTAAAAATCAAAGTATAAAATATTGGTTTTCTTGGCCGGTGAGTAATAAAAACGATCAAGAAGCTGGGTTTCTCTGGGAAAAAACCGTAGAAAATGGTAAAAACTCAGTAGATAGGGTTCTCTCGGTCCTAAAATTGAGTTAAACGCCTAAAATTTGGGCTGAAAGATCGAGGAAAACTAAAAATATAGTCAAATAGGGGTTTGTAAGCCGAAAAACCAAGAATGATGCCCGAAGATCGCTGAAACATAGTTTCTTAGCCAATACGCTGAGGAAAATCATCGTAAAAACTGGTATCTAGGATGATTTGCGGCTGATAGGAAATAAGAAATTATAGTTAAATGGTAAAACTCAAAGGATAGGGTTCTTCGGCCCTAAATTGAGTTAAACGCCTAAAATTCGAGCTGAAAGATCGAGGAAAACTATAAAAATACATAGTCAAATAGGGGTTTGTAAGCCGAAAAACCAAGGAAGATGCCCGAAGATCTTATGGTTTCTTAGCCAAAAAGCTGAGAAAAATCATCAATTAGGATGCTTTGCAGCTGAAAGGAAATAAGAAATTATAGTAAAAAGTGATTCTCAAAAATCATTTTAAAAGGGTTTTTCAGCTACTTAATGTATCCGATACCATCCTAGTCGTTTGGTAGGCCGCCGGCTGACAGTAAACACTCAAATGAACGCCTTAAGGCTGAAGGTTAAAAAGGTTGCCGGCAGTTGATTTAAAAATTCGAGATTCCAAGGTAACTTGAGCAAAAATCTAAAGGTAGTGCGCGATCGTTGTACTGTTATCAGATTGTTTATTCTCTTTCTCTACAGTTCATTCTAATTTTTTAAATTTCGACTTTTATCATAAATCTTAAACTCTCCTCCATGGTTTGGGAGGAATTGAAGAAATTTACGTACTTTTTATAATGATAATAAGCTATGTCGGGAAGAGCATTAAAGGATGGACCTTAAGGAGACACTTACAGTGTTACCTCTTCTCCCTTTTAAACTAAAATAAATTTTCCAATCCCGACATATATTTTAATTATTTCAGTCTTGAATGTTGAAAGATTATGTGCTAACTGTAAGTTGCCGGCTTTTTGTCCGAACGAAATGTAATAGTTAGGGACGCTGAGATTACAAGGGTTAAATCCCGGGAACGTGTGAATTGTCCGGCCTAGAGCACGAATCGTCGGGTACGAATTGTTCAGTATGAGGTGTCCGATTACCCTCTTCGGTACGGAAGGGAGGTCGACGAAATACGATCGAAGATGATCAAAGAGCTACTCTGAAAAAAGTTCGATTTATACTTTTGAAGTTGACTCGGTTATGTTGCAGGTGTGGTAACTGAATAAGAGTGACAAAACATTTGCATTCAATCATTTGGCTGTCATTTACAATAAATGTATACTGAAATCGGAATGATCTCAAGATTAGATAATGGCTTTATTTAAGGTTACCGATGTTCATCGTGCTGAAGGTGAAAGTAACATTACCAGTATGAATTTACACGTAAGACTCAAAGGATCATTACGCCAGACACTTTTACTTTTTCTCGATCATTTTTTCAATAAAATAAATAGTTTTTGACTATTTTGAGTTCGACATGAAAAGTTTCGGTTGCCTGAGTCGTCTTCCCAGGAAATAATCAAGTCGAGAAAGTAAAGGAATTAAAAACGCTTCGCTCGACCAGCTTTCTGAAGATGCTAAAAATGTTTCCAGCTTTTTTTCTTACTTCCGAAGCCGTTATGATGGCCGTGAATACCTAATTCAATGACATGCTTGTTAATTTTACACCATTTAACGGTCAGTGGATTTTTTTCTCGTTTTTCTCGCTGCGTTTCTCATTAATATCCGTGACAACAGAATCAGAGCGGATAGCCTTAGCCACTTGACCTCCGAATTTTCACTTGGGAGTCGACAATCTTGAGATCTAGAGTTTCATCTTAAGAGGACAGCAGATTTGGGACATACAATTTTTTTGGAAAAGTTAAGAACGATATTCAAAGGGAAAATTTATGATGATTTATTTATCAGACCGGAAGAACAATCCGAAGTTTATGTTCTCAAAGAGAAATGAGCCTGCGGTTGTTCAAAACCCTGGTAAAGGAAGGACCACAGACAAACTCAAAGATTAATTATATTAAATGTTAATTTTTATTGTCCCTACCAATGCTGATTTTTAATTTTAATATTAAACCGAGTAAATTAGCAAGGGGAAAACAGAGTAGAAAAAAATTTGGCCCCAGCGGGATTTGAACCTGCAATCTCAGGGTTGACAGCCCTAGGATGGTTCGAATCTCGCCGTGGCGTTGCTCCCAGGATTTCTGTGGTACGTTGAGGAGGACCCAGTGGAGGATCCCGATCGCCATATATACAGGGTGGAAACTTACTCCTCTCAGGTTAACACGAAAACGAATCAAGATACAGAAAAGTTATGCCCCCTCATTTTGGATCAGTCGCATTTAGCCTTCCGCTGCCCCCCAAAAAGTTAATTTTGCTGCTTTTAATCACGCTTAAACGTCTCCGGAGACAAAAAAAAGTTAAAGACAACCCCCATAATTTGAGCATAAATTACGAATCTCAAAACGGTTTTTCGATTGCGCATGCGTATGCCGTCCAAAACGCGAATTCTTCTTTTAAACGGTCAAGACTTCCTTAACTTAAATGAGAACCCCTATATTTGATTGCAGATTCAGATTCTACAGACAATTTTACGTAGAATACACTCTTTTAATTTTATTCCAACTTTTTATATTCAAAATAAATAAATAAACTTGTCATGATGAGATCCTTCCATTTTCAAGCTGTAACTTTTTTAAAAGTTAGGTTATTGTGACCATCACCTTGATTCGTTGTCGAGCTAAAATGGGGGAAACTAGTAAGTTAAAAGTAAGTATAGACAAGTAGTAAGTATAAACTGTATACAGTGAAACTTCCCAATAACGGACACTCCTGGGGACCGGAAATTGTCCGCTATATAGAGGTGTCCGCTTATCGGAAAATAGGAAAAAATTTTTTAAAAAAATGAAAAATAAAGTTTAATTTCTGATTAGGAAAACATAATATATTATTACATACATATACGATATTACATATGTACCATACATATTAAAAATAAAAAATTAAACTTTTAAAAAGTCGGTAATTTTGAAGTGAAGTCAAGAGTAGAACTGAATTTTATAAATAAAAGACATGGCGAGGGACAAAAAGGGATTAACTAAGGTCAAAGATCATAAGTAAGATGCAAAATGTAAACAAAACATCTCTAGAACAACAGAATGTCAATAAACTTTATCCTTGAAAAACCGTGCTGTCCGCTTATAGGAGACTTTTAGGGGTAAAATTGAATTTTTCAGGCTGTCCGCGTCCGTTATTGAGAGTGTCCGCTTTATAGAAATATTTAGGATACCTTTCCTATGTTTTAACGCCGGGGAATCAGAATTTGTCCGTTGAAGGGAGATGTCCGCTTTTAAGAGGTGTCCGTAAAGGGAAGTTTCACTGTATTCCCCTTCATTTTATTATATTTTATAAACAAATGTTTTCTTCGATTCCTGGAAGAAAAAAAAAGTACTTGTCTGGAGCTGGTCCCGACAGGAACTTTCTTTAAAGAGAAGGAATAGTATAGGAGGGGGAAGTACATAGGAGGGGGAAGTATAAAGGAGTGGGAAATTTTAAGGAGGGAAAGTATACTTTGATTACCTATTTAAAATATATTCTCCTTTTACGATTTTAATGTTTATTTCGTCTGTATTCCGCAAGATTGTTGATTTTCCAATCAAATAATAAACCAATAATAGAGGAAGAAATGACTGTGATAACGGGTATCTCACGACTCGTTTCGGCTTAAAAAGCCTCGTCAAGTGAGCTATTCCCTCTAACACAATCATTTCTATCTTTTCACTGTGAACCTATCTCCGGGTATAGCTCACCTGACGAGGCTTTTTAAGCCGAAACGCGTCGTGAGATACCCGTTATCACAGTCATTTCTTCCTCTATTATGGTTTATTATATATTCTCTGTTATTTATTTTGAGCGGAGGGATGCCCCTCTGACCAGGGTTAAAGTCTCATATTTCTCGCAACTAAAAAATAAAATAAATACCTACTGGAAAAAATTTTTCGTGTACGCCAAAAACTCTTAAAATTAAAAGTAATTTGGTGAAAAGTTGGTAAAAACATATCATTTTTTGAAATTCCAAAATTGCTTTTGGTCATCTCTTCTATTTGGAAGATTTTGTGAAAATTGGGTGAAAATTCGAGTGTTCTGGAAAATTGCTACGGCGGCCGGCCGGAATCACTGATAGTGATTGGATGTTCGATTTAAACATATGGGGTCAGAGACCCTTTCCGAAAAACTCGACAAGTGAGGGTAAAACAATAAATTCTTTAAGGAAGTTGAAAATATTGTCTTGACTAATAATTGGGTTGACAGGTAGCGCAGAAACCCTTGACCCCTGGCGACAAGCTTATAGTAGTAAAATACTGATTGAAAGTTTCATTCGGCGTGTCTGAATTTTTTTCCTCAAAAAGCGAAATATTTTTGACTCATTTTCGATCCGGTTCAATTATTTTCTATTGGGTTCGCTCATCCCAAGAAGCGATTTTCCCCTTCGTCTTGTGTAAAATTTAAATTTCACAGTACGGATTATAAATAATTCGCCATCTCCTATCCGTCTATTCATGACTCACGACTTGAAGCACTTGACCCCGAGATAGGGGTTCAGTGTTGCATTCGCCAATCGTGTTTTTCCTCTCTTTTTTGCTTTTTTCCCCAAATAATTATTTTTGAAGTTTAAAATTCTTGTGAATTAGTAGGCTCGAAATAAATAACTTCGGAAGTATGACTTGTGGCATTAAATCTTTAGTAATAAAATATATTTATTTCGTGCCTGTAGCTAATTGAATTTTCGCAAATTTCAGTAATGCTGAGAGAAATACGAGGAAATAAATTACTAACTTTCGATGCATTTCCTGAAGAAGCTACCGGTCCTTCATAAAAAAACCTTACAAATTAATTAACCTCTAAAAATTTCTCTTTTACCTCGAATATTTCCCATATAAGTGAAAGTGATGCTCGCTCAGGTTCGGCGTTGTGTGGAGAAAGGTCTATTACGTCAAGGTCGGGGCCCTTCGGCTCCCTTTAAAAACGAGAATAAAACAAACATCCAACCAGGAATTTTTTTTTGTTCCCTCAAGTCGTTTTTAGAGACTCAAAAAATTTCACTTTCATCCCTTTTGGTTCCAGATCGTAAACCCAAGCTTTCATCCTCTAATCCTTTTTTGGTCTTCTTGTTTCATGGTTTTGATTTAAGTTTTATGGCTTTAAAAATAAACAAATTGTCATAATATTGCGCTCATCCAAATGATTTTATAATCCCGGATGAGAGGGGTTATAAATAGTTAAAAATTACTGACATTATGGATATTTTAGTGCTATTTGCCAGGTCGTAGATGTCTCGAGGAAAAATTTTTTCTCATTTTAAAACTATCCTGAAAAATTTAAAAACTGAAAAATCCTCCTAAAAATATAAAACTTGGCTATGGCTATCCCTGTCGAAAAAAAGATATCGCCGTGTTAAATTAAACCATCCGATTACTGACAACCGTTTAAAATCAAGCAAAGGACTTTTTTTTTCTAATAGATTTTTTTACTTGCCGGAGGGGCCGGGTCTTTTGGGGTTTTCAAATTGATACAATGACCCCAAGGGCAGTGACGGATACCGTGTAATGTGAAAGCCTCTGCCGGCTCTAGGTTAAAAATCCATAGGGGAAAGTTCGAGTGAAACCGAAGTATATTTTAAAGAATGATTTTTAGAGGAGGAAAAAAAATTTTAACCTTGAACTCATCTTTGATTAACATTTGATCTTCTTTATTAAAGGACACTGATAGAAATGGGTGTTTCATTTAAACGACCTTTTGTTTGCCTTAAGGAGGAATTAAATGCCGAAGGTTAAGCTCTTCCTTTCTAACCCAGATCGCGAAGTCTTCACGAATCTTCCTCAAACAAGGTTGCGTCTCCAATAGGTCAAAAACGATTCCAATTTTTGTGGGAAAAATTTCGAGCAGATTGTCACTCGAGAGCCCTTGAAAATCGCCATCGAAACGTGAATCTTGAAAGAAATAAAAAAAAAAAAGAAAAGTTGACGACCTAGGATTTGGTGACCTTAAATTTTTTTCTAATACAATAACCAATTTTGTTTATTAAAAACGTTATCGTGAAACGGAATAGTTACCTAACTGCATGATTCACGTCTTTCTATGTTTGGCCAGGTACAATGATATTATCGATTTTTAACCTTTATTGAATATAGAGGGCGAAAACGTCAGATTTGTTGTTATTAGTTTTGAACCTGTCATCATGATTTGAAATTCAAAAGCATCTTAGTTGTGACATTGACTTAATTTTTCAACGCTACAGGTGCCTACGCATTTAAATACTTTGGCTGCTGAAATCCTTCCATAATTTAATTCAAACTATTAGGTGTACAAAATGAAACTCGGCTAAAATCTACAAAATCAAATTTACCCTGTGGCTGAGTTTCATTTTGTACACCTAATAAATAAAACTTGTAGGAAATTTAATTCTCTATTTGCACTTAATTATTTTTTTCTAGGATGCACCATTTTCGGAAAATAATTTTTTTTTAAATAAATTTATCTTGAAAACAGTGCGTCCTAGAGAAAAAATGAATAGAATAAAAATTAAAGAGAATTAAATTTCCAACAGATTTTATTTAGTGCATTTTTCAATATCTGTAACGGTTTACGATTTACAAGCCTTTAAAAATTAACCTTCTTAATGGTTATACTTCAATAACCTTCTTACACGGAGAAGGTCAACTTTTGATGGACTTTAACGCCTAAAATGTTAAAATTTTGAAAAAATGAACTACAGGTGTACAAAATGAAACTCGGCTAAAATCTACAAAATTCAAATTTAGCCTGTGGCTGAGTTTCATTTTGTACACCTAATACTTCCTTATAAGTCGCAACTTTTGTTATTGTTAAAACGTTTAAATAGCAATAAATTTTTTTAAAGTACTGGTTTAAAGAGCTTCCAACGAAAACTTCCTTAGAAGGAAATAACAATATAGGAGGGGGAAGTATATGGGAGGGGAAGTATATATTCGAGTTTTTTGAAAATTTTCCGAGTTTTTTTTTTTTTCCGAGTTTTTTTCGAAAATTTTTAAGTGTCAAGGTAGAAATAATGGGCTCTTTGGCCTAGGGATGTGCCTCTCGTAATGGGTAGAAGTATGAAATTTCTCCCTACTAAAAAAATAATAATTAAAAAGTGGCAATGTTTTTACACCAAAAATTCTTAAAAATATAAGGAATAATTGGTGAAAAGGTGAAAATCGGATTAACGGTTCGGCCGCAGCGAATTTTTTAAAATTTCAAACAGATATATCTCCGCCATTTTTTCGAAATTCAAAAATCGCCCTCGTCACATTCTTCTTCACCGGCTAAAGAAATTTATGTAAAAATTTGGTGAAAATCGGATGAAAACTATGGCCGTAAAGTGTTCCGGAATCTACGGCCGGCCGGCACCACAGCAAAGTTGAGATCGGTAAAGATCAATATTCGATTTTACTCCGGGGTCTGGAAGACCTTCCCCAAAAACCCGACAATAACTTCTTTAAGGAAGTTAAAAAAGGAAGCCAATGAAATATTCAACTGAAAACCAGCAATATTGTCTTAAAGAAGCAGTTTGCTATTGAAAAAATCATAAAATTTTATAAGTGCTCATTACGCTTTTAATAATTTTTTTATTTATTTTCCTCTAAGCGCCCTTGTAACAGATAAAGCTCAACGTACCGAGATGCAACAGAGGAATTTTATTTTTATCGAAAATTTATGAAAAAAAAACCGGTTTCTTCGTGTGTCGGCACTCGGATTACAATAAACATTTAGGACAAGTGTTAGATCCTAGGCGACTAGATGACTCTTACTTTTTTGGAATTTATTGACTTTCGTTTTCGTGTTGAACTGTCAGAATTCCAACCTGGATAATTGTTCAAAATTTTATTTAAAACATAAGAGATTTTGAGGTTTTAAACTATATTTCACGAGAGATAATTGTTGAAACGATGAATACTTTATTATTTCAAACATGTAATTGAAAAAGCATAATGAGGTACATTTTATGAAATTTTTTTTTTCTTAAAAAGTCGAACAACTTTCACAGATGTTTGCTAACCATTATCACAAGGAGGTGACTATTGTCGCCCGGTAACAATATACACTTTCCCTTAATTACCATGTTAGCGACGGACGGGGGTCCAAGTATAGCATAACTGGTCTTCCGGTTCCGTTTTCGTCCTTCGATACTTTTAGCATTCAAAGGCGAGGAATCCGATGAGTTTCGACAGGTGTAAATTTTTTTTAAACGATGGAGTTTCTTAAATGACCTTTAAAGTCATCGGCCACTGGTATGAGAAGTGCCTTTGCACAATTGTTGCTGAAACTCTGCGTCGGACGACGACTTTGGCGAAAGTTCATCGGGTCAAACGATTAGCCCGTCCGTCATTACCACCATAAATAACTAATTATAAAAATGGAGACGAAAATATTACATAAAGCATTGAATTATAGATCTTAAATGCACTCCGTGTTGCAATGACCTATGCACGCGGCGTAAGAAGATCGCGGGTGATCCTACTTTTACTCCGTCTCAACTCAACCTTTCATTTTTAGATTCTCTGTCGGGAAAACACCACGCTATCAAAAACACGTGTAAAAACTCCCCGCCTCGCAAAAATCCTTCTGCAGCAGCCAGAAAAAGTTATGATGTCAACTTCCCCGCCCTCCTGTATACAGTGTAGAGAAAGAGGGGAGATGAAGCGCCGTGCTCCCGTTTTCAAAGCTTATCTTGGCGGTGTCGCGAAATGCTTGCTTACAGGTGTTTATATATGAGGCGCTCCGGGTACGAAGGGCGAACTCAACAAACGTAGTTTCGAGATATTCACGTTTTAAAGTTTTATATTACGGGCGAACTCACAGAAAAGTCATGCCCTGGAATGGGAAAAGGAGTGGGGGTTGTGGACTAGGATGAGGAGTTCGCCCTTCGTACCAGCTTGGATATCGCAGTTAGAGCTTTGCCGCATATCGGTTTTTACGTATTTAAAGGGGGAAAAGGGCGAACTCAACATAAAAATTATATGGGTGTATTCACCAAGAGGTCTAGAATCTGAAAATGAAAAAAAAAAAAAAAAAAAAAAAAAAAAAAAAAAAATTGTCTCATGTTGAGTTCGCCCTTTGTACCCGGAGCGCCTCATATTAATCAGTGAGTACTGATTAGTTAGATGCTATGTTATCGATCGGTCTAAAATCCCTGAAAAGATGCTTGTTCACAGGCACTACAGGGCTTCCTCCTTCAGCAGTCTGTTATTTTTTAAGAACTGCGTTATCCTAATCATTTCACGACGCCACCAAGGGGAGCTTTGAAAACGGGATCACGGACGCTTCATCTCTCTCTTCTGTACAGAGTACATCGGAGGGCGGGAAGTTGATATCACAACTTTTTCTGGCTGCTGTAGAAGGACTTTTGCGAGGCGAGGTGTTTTTTTTTTTTTTTTTTACCTTTTTTTTTAGTTGAGATAATGGATTAAATCTTTCAAAAAGCACTTGCTCAAAATGAAAAGAGGCTCTGCGCAAAATTTTAAGTCAATCGGTTCTCTAGGAGAGTTTGCAGCCCTGGAGCTGAATAAGTAGACGATGAACACGGTGACGGCGAAAAACCGGGTTTTTGAAGTACTATATCTCAGCACCCTGCATACCGATCGACTTGAAATTTTCAGAATTTACTCATATCGAATCGGAGAAAACCTGTATAAAATTTGAAGTCGATCGGTATGTAGGGTGCTCAGATCCAGATACCCGAAAAACGCAAATCGTGACATCAAGTTAACACTTGGTACAGTTCGTACTTTTTGCTTGGCGGGGCGGCTCGATGCATTTTGCGATGCCGCCAAGGGGAGCCTTGAAAACGGAAGCACGGCGATTCATCTCCCCTCTTTCTCTACAGTGTACATCGAGCCCGCACCATCAATATCATCCATTTTTCGACCTAACATAACAGTCTGCAAGGCAGTAGACTGAAGCGAAATTTTTTTCACATATTATGGCCACCAGATTGACCTTAAAACAGGGTTCCTCGGCCAAAAATTCGTGAAATCCGTTGATTTTTAACGTTTTCCCCGTTTTTTATGTCGAGAGACATCCTTTCCAACCTGAAGGACATTATACGACAGGCATTCTCGGTTAGTGAAGAGCTCTTGTCAGTTAAAAATCGATGAAATTATGGCTATTAAGTTGTCATTTGACGATTAAATTTCTATACCGAATTGCACACCGTTACGTCATTTTGGGATTCCCTCGAAAATCAAACAACGGCGTCACACTTTTTGTACCTGTCCGCAATTCGTGATTTTAAACGGGTTCAAACCCCCCGTGCGGTTTCGAGATAAAGATTTCCGATGTTACAGATATCACAAGATTTAAAACGGCTTTGTTATTCAATAAAGAAGAAATAATTGATTATTAAAAGACAAAAGGGGCTTTCACTGGAGTCGAACTCTATAAATGGTTTTAACGTAGATTGACATTTGGATCACGAACATTCTATTGATGAATCCCATTCTCGTTTCTTAATTAAACGTGCGTTTAATGCCTACGCGCTAATTTGAAAAGAGAGCTTTTTACTGAGTAATTTGAACACCTTATATCATCAATGAGTTTAATGGGATAACACACGCTTCATTAAATCCTTATGGTCTACATTTAGTTAAACTATGTTTAAATATTTAAACTCTTCCGTCTTATCTTGAAAGTACTAGGGGGGCAAGCCCCCTGAGGCCTTCGGCCTCCAACCCCCCTCCGGCTACATCCGGATTTTTTAACCGTATAGAAGACGTGCTCTGTTGCGCAGGGAAACCGCAATAAGTTTGAAAGTCGTATGTTTTTTGCGAATAGTAGAAAATTTGCTCTAAGGTGTGGAAGTCCCCATAGAATGTGCTCTTTTGTACGCGGGTGTAGTTGTGCGACTACATTTGGATTTTGGTCCGCATAAAAGACGTGCTCTGTTGCGCAGGGATACCGCAATAAGTTCGAAAGTCGTATATTTTTTGCATGTAGTAGAAAATTTGCTCAAAGCTGAGGAAGACCCCAATAAATTAGCTCTTCTGTACGCGGGTGTAGTTCTTGTCCGACTACATTTGGATTTTGGTCCGCATAGAAGACGTGCTCTGTTGCGCAGGGAAACCGCAATAAGTTTGAAAGTCGTATGTTTTTTGAAAGCAATATAAAGTTTGCTCTTAGGGGAGTAAGTCCCCATAGAATGTGCTCTTTTGTACGCGGGTGTAGTTGTGCGACTACATTTGGATTTTTTCAGTAATAGAAGACGTGCTCTGTTGCGCAGGGATACCGCAATAAGTTTGAAAGTTAGATATTTTTTGAAAGCAATTAAAAGTTTGCTCTAAGCTGAGGAAGTCCCCAATAAATTTGCTCTTCTGTACGCGGGTGTAGTTGTGCGACTACATCCGGATTTTTTTACCTAATAGAAGACGTGCTCTGTTGCGCAGGGAAACCGCAATAAGTTTGAAAGTTGTATATTTTTTGCATGTAGTAGAAAATTGGCTGTAAGGTGTGGAAGTCCGCAATAAATTTGCTCTTCTGTACGCTGGTGTAGTTCTTATCCTACTACATCCTGATTTTGGTTCGCAATATAAACGTGCTCTGTTGCGCAGGAGAACGTAGTCGGTTAGCATGTATATTTTTGGCATGTAGAAGAAAATTTGCTCTGCGTAAAGGGAGTTCCACATTTATATTTGCTCTGCACGCGGATCTTGTTGTAGGGGGGGATGTAGGTTCCTTTCGGTATAACAGTCTGTCTTCTGTTTCTGAGAAAAACGCCCCAATTTAGCATTCTAGACATTTTTTGGAACTCGAGTACTGATTTGCTATGCGTTGAAGGAGTTCCACATTTATATTTGCTCTGCACGCGGATCTTGTTTGGGGGGAAGGATGTAGCTTCCTTTCGGTATTAAAGTCCGTCTTCTGTTGCTGAGAAAAACGCCACAATTTAGCATGCTAGACATTTTATGGAACTCGAGTACTGATTTGTTCTGCGTCGAGGGAGTTCCACAATTATATTTGCTCTGTACGCGGATCTTGTTTGGGGGGGGGGTGGATGTAGGCCCTTTCAGTTTAAGGTTACGTTTTTTGTTGCCTTAAAAAATGCCTATGTTAGCAGGCTTGAGGTACACCTTTTTCCTCCATTTTTTTAATTTTACATCGATTTTGGAATTTTTTTTAGGCAGAAACGGACTTCATATTCGTGTTCCTCGACCCAAAAAACGTCAGAGACCAAGTTTTTGTCGAAATCAAAAATATTTTTTTTCGCCTTCAATAACCGGGCCAGAAATGGCGGAAATCGGGAGTCGGAATTTGACTTACAAACTTAAAAAATTTATATCTCAGCTCGTGTTGAAGCCACAGAGCCGCTCCTAAGCTTATTCTAAAGCTTAAGGTCCCTTCTTTTTATATTTTTTGGTCCGGTTCTTCTAAGTCTTTTCCTTCTACCTTAAAATCCCGTTTAAAAATAAATTTTTTCAATCTACTTTTGAATTTTTTTAACGTACTTAGAATTTTGTAGACCTCCACCGATTTTTTCTAGCCTTTATATCGCTGGCCTCTACCCCCAAATAAATTTTCATCCAAATCGGTTCACCCGTTCAGGAGTTAAAAAATGAAAACTAAAAAATAATCAAAATCCCCAGGGGGTACCCTTACCAAACCCCATTCTACAGCTTTCCACATCGATTTAATTTAAAAAATTCGGGAAAAATAGCTAAGATTTTAGAACCCCCATGATATCTATATCAAAATACGCGGAATTTACCTACTTTCACGTGGTATAAGTTTTGAAAGGTTGATATTTTTTTAGAAATTTTTTAGTGGTGAAAAACCTTATTTTTCCGTTCTAGATCGAATCAGGATTTTTTCATCTAGAAACGGACTTCATATTCGTGTTCCTTGACCCAAAAAACGTTAGAGACCAAGTTTTGGTCGAAATCAAAAAATTTTTTCCCCGCCCTAACTAACGGGCCCAAAATGGCGAAAATCGAGAATGGAATTTGGCTTAAAACTTCAAAAATTCATATCTCAGCTTGTGTTCAAGCCACAGAGCTGCTCTCAAGCTTATTTGAAAGCTTAAGGTCCCGTCCCGTCTTTTTATATCTTTTGGTCCGGTTCGTCTAAGTCTATTCCTTCTACCCTAAAATCCCATAGAAAGACACATTTTCTTAACTTACATTTGAATTTTTTTAGCCCAGTTAGAACTTTATCAGAGATCCACCGATTTTTTCTAGCCTTTGTATCGCTGCCCTCTACCCCAAAATAAATTTTCATCAAAATCGGTTCACTCGTTCTCGAGTTATAAAATAAAAACTTAAAATCTGACGAAATCTTAAGGGGGTACCTTATCGAAATGCGGGGATACCGAAAACCCTTTATTTTAATTCCAGTTCGAATCAGGATTTTTTTAGTCAGAAACTGACTTCATAGTCGTGTTCATCGACCCTAAAAACGTTAGAGACCAAGTTTTGGTCGAAATCAAAAAATATTTTTCCGCCCTTATAACGGGCCCAAAATGGCGAAAATCGAGAATGGAAATTTGGCTTAAAAACCTCAAAAATTCATATCTCAGCTTGTGTTGAAGCCACAGAGCCGCTCCTAGGCTCATTCGAAAGCTTAAGTCCCCTCTTTTTTTATTTCTTCGTCCGGTTAATTTTCGACAATCCTTCTACCCTAAAACCCCGTTGAAACAAAAACTTTTTCAATCTACTTTCGAATTTTTTAAACCACTTGAAATTTTTTAGACCTCCACCGATTTTTCTAGCTTCTATTTCAACAGCCTGCACCCCCAAAAAAGTTTCATCGAAATCGGTCCACCCGTTCCCGAGTAATAAAATAAAAACTAAAATTTTATCAAAATCATAAGGGTACCCCCTTATCAAATCCCGGAGCGCGGCAGCGTTCCGCACCGCATTTTGACACAAATTTTTAAAAAAATCGGGAAAAATGGTTAGAGAACTCCGAACCCCAATATATTATATACAAAAAACGCGGAATTTTGTCTACTTTCACGTGATGTAGTCTGTTTTAAAATATAAATCATCTACTATTTTTAAAATCCAAAACCCAGAAAAACGGTGAAAAACGGCGTTTTTTTCGGCAACTTTCGAATTAATATCTCCGGTCCTAATCAAGCTACAGAGCTGCGGAAAGCACACCAGCTGGCTTTTCGGCTAAAGTTTCGAACCTTTTTTGTCCGGTGTCTCTATCTGTTATAGTTTTTTTTCGGCGAATTAAAAACCGCGGATTTTATAGCATTTGGTTTTTCGAAAAAAAATTTCAAAAATACGAAAAAAATACTTCCGGATTTTTTAAAAATACGCGACAAAAATTAGGTTAAACTACACACTAAAGAGTACAAAGTAGTATTTTTTTCAAAAAATCTAGATTTTTTTGAATTTTAAGAAAATGGGAAAGTCGGAAAAACGGGAAAAACGTCAAAAACGGGCCTTTTTTAGCGTTAAACTCGCGAAAAAAATTATAAAATGAAATTCTAAAAATACGCGACTATTTTTCCCAAAATACAGCGATTCAGGAGCTAATGAAGCGGTCCGGGATTTTTAGGAGCGTCACAGCGCCCTCAGGACTTTTTGGCGTTTTCCGATTTTTTCTCCTCGTCGGTCCCTAGCGCTATATATGACTAGGGGGGCAAGCCCCCTGAGGCCTTCGGCCTCCAACCCCTCCGGCTACATCCGGATTTTTGAACGTAGTTGTGACGTGCTCTGTTGCGCAGGGAAACCGCAATAAGTTCGAAAGTCGTATGTTTTTTTCAAATAGTAGAAAATTTGCTCTAAGGTGGAAGTCCCCATAGAATGTGCTCTTTGTACGCGGGTGTAGTTGTGCGACTACATTTGGATTTTGGTCCGCATAGAAGACGTGCTCTGTTGCGCAGGGAAACCGCAATAAGTTTGAAAGTTTGATATTTTTGGCATCTAATAGAAAATTTACTGAAAGTTAAGGATGTCCCCAATAAATTTGCTCTTTTGTACGCGGGTCTAGTTATGCGACTACATTTGGATTTTGGTCCGCAATTTAATACGTGCTCTGTTGCGCAGGGGAACGTAGTCGGTTAGCATGTTGGATATTTTTTGCATGCAGTAGAAAATTTGCTTAAAGCTGAGGAAATACCTGTAGAATTTGCTCTTCTGTACGCGAGTGTGGTTGTCCACCTACATCAGGATTTTGGTCCATTGTAGTAAACGCCTCCTGTTGTGCAGGGAAACGTAGTCAGTTAACATTTTAGACATTTTTTGCCTACAGTTGAAAATTTGCTCATGAATTGCGTCTTCAGCATATTTAACACCTAAAACATAGATAGTTTCAGTGATGAGGAAATCAAGATAAGTTTGATCATTTACCTGGTCAACCTGGATTGTGCGTGGCATTCTTATGATGGTCTGAAACTTTTTCTAGCTGAGAAGATTATTGTCACTAAGGTAGAACGTGGACATTCCTTGACATCAAATCGCCTATGTAGCAGAACATCAAAAATTATATTATACAAAATTAATATAAGTATAAATTTTCCTTCACAATTACCTGACTTAGGACGGACTATGAAACCATATTCTTCTTGTTCAACTTAGTGTACAATCATATTTTTAATGACAATAAATAGAATGACACCTAAAACATAAATAGTTTCAGTGATGAGGAAATCAAGAAAAGTTTGGATATTTACCTGGTCACACTGGATTGTGTGTGGCTTTCTTAGGATGGTTAGAAACTCTTTGTAGCCGAGAAGAATAATTGCCGCTAAGGTAGAAAGTAGACATTTCTAGACATTATAACACATTTAAATAAAACATCAAAAATTATAAGATAAAGAATTAATCTGGGTTTAAAAATTTTCCTTCACAATTACCCGACTTAGGACGGGCTATGAAAACATATTCTTTTGAATAACTTTTAAATGTGATAAACATAGATAAAAAAATTTAAATTTATAACTGAAATTTCTTAAAAATTACAAAACTAAGTTTAGAATATGTTTGCATAGGTTTTTTAAAAATTTTTACTTCCCATGTTTTGAATTTTAAATGCTCTATACTTTTTTTTTTATTGTGGATATGCATATTTGTGTCACATCAACCGTAAAGGGATGTTTTGCTTAACTGTAATGCAAAGCATCGAACCACAGAGGGAAGCATAGTGTCAACCTTAAGGGATGCCGGGCATCAACCGTGGGGACACCTGGCATCAACCGTGAGGGACACCGGGCATCAACCGTGAGGGACACCGGGCATCAACCGTGAGGGACACCGGGCATCAACCGTGAGGGACACCGGGCATCAACCGTGAGGGACACCGGGCATCAACCGTGAGGACACCGGCATCAACCGTGAGGGACACCGGGCATCAACCGTGGGGACACCGGGCATCAACCGTGAGGGACACCGGGCATCAACCGTGAGGGACACCGGGCATCAACCGTGAGGGACACCGGGCATCAACCGTGAGGGACACCGGGCATCAACCGTGAGGGACACCGGGCATCAACCGTGAGGGACACCGGGCATCAACCGTGAGGGACACCGGGCATCAACCGTGAGGGACACCGGGCATCAACCGTGAGGGACACCGGGCATCAACCGTGAGGGACACCGGGCATCAACCGTGAGGGCACCGGGCATCAACCGTGAGGGACACCGGGCATCAACCGTGAGGGACACCGGGCATCAACCTCGCTTCAACCAAATAGGGAAGCGTCTGAAAAAAATTATGAAACATTTAATTTAAAAATGGTTGGTAGACACAATTTTTAGTATGAGCAACCCCATTGATTTTACGGGCCTCTGTGACCAAAACAGCCATATTTTCAGTTAAGCGGACTCTTCCTAATGCAACATAGAGTTGTCCATGAGAGAAGCAGTCACTTCTCAAGTCTAGACCGACTACGTCGAGAGTCTGACCTTGGCTCTTGTTTATGGTCATGCCGTAGGCAAGTCTAATTGGAAATTGAACCCGTGTCATTTCTATGCCAGAACGACCAATGGGGAATCGGAATTTAATGCGAGGAATCAATACTACTTCCCCAGTGCTTGCGATACGGGTGTGCAATCTGTACGGGGTTATTTTTTCGACAATAACCTTGGTTCCGTTCACTAAGCCATTTTCAAAGCTTAAATTCCTAATGATCATGCACACGCAATTTTTCTTGAGTTTTAAAACATGTTCTGGGACACCGGGTTCATGACATAAGTGAAGGAAGTCGACTGTGACTTCGCTACTTTCTAAATTTTGGTTTTCGTCATCACCGATGACTTTATCAGCACTGAACAAAGAAACTTCTTCCCCATCTAGAGATTCTAGAATCGTTTTATTAACTTTGTCAATTTCGTCATTAGTCAGGGCGAGGAGGGCCCTTTTTACGCATTCGTCCGGTTTGTTAATAATTTCGGGTGGGAAAACAAATTTAATCAAGTCGTCTAAAGAATCGACACAGGGAATTCCATGAAGCGGAATAACATGTTCGTTTTCGATCACTATTGTAGCGACTTTCCCTTCCCTATTTTGAGAACAAACTGGGACAATTTTTCGTCCTCTTTGACCGAACGATTGCGTTTAGTTTATGACTTTGTACTGAAGGCCAAAATTTCGCCCTTTTAAGGCAAACTTCGTAGCTGTCTTGGTTGCCACCGTCCTTAACAATGGGAGGTATCTGGCGGAAATCACCAGCAAAAACTATTGTTTTACCACCGAAAAGCGTTGTGGTTTTCATCAAGTCTTTTAGCAACCTGTCAAGGACGTTGACAACCTCATAAGACGCCATAGAGCATTCGTCGTAAATTATCAAACTCGACGATCTGATAAGTTCCGCTCTTTGAGATTTAAACGAAATCCCACTTACGGAGTCGGCATCTATTTCGAATGGGTATCGAAACATACTGTGAGCGGTCGAACCTCGGCGGTAGTTGAGAGCAGCGATCCCTGTGGTCGCGGTGGCGAGAACAATCCGCTCCATCGACCTCAGTTTCGAGCAGAGCGTGTTAAGGAGGAGAGTTTTACCGGTCCCGGCGGGTCCGTCCAAAAAGAAGCATTTCCTCTCGTCCGTCGAAGGATCTAAAATCGACTTCAGAACACTTTCATAAAACTGCTTCTGCTCGGTGTTCAATTTGCTCTCCCATTCTGAAACAAAATCTGAAAGCTCGTCTATATTATAAGTCAACAGCTCACGGCCGACTTCAGTCTGCGTATCGACAACTTCTTCGAGACCCATTTCGGAGAGAGTCCTGCCATGACGTCTCAACATAACTCCGATATCGCAGAGAGCTCGGATGTGTGCGGCTCTCTTGTTATCGGGATCTGCCCGAAGGAAATCTTCGCTTAATTTGTCACAAAATTTTCCCACAAAAGTTTGGCCGGAGCTCCAAAAAGGATCATGGTGAAAAACAACTGCCTCAGGTGTCGGGGCATACAGGATTCTACGGACTCTGTCATCGCAATGACGTATTCGTTGTTGTCATGCAACAAACCGAGTTGGGAAGCGGCCTCTTGGAACGTCTCGTACACTGTTCCGTCGACCGTCCTTAAACCCTCAAATGAATAAGAGGGAATGTTGGTGAGAAGAGTCTCAAGTAAAAGACCTCACCTTGAGTAGGGGACACCCAGTTTATTCGGCAGACGCATTCCCGTCTTTGTCGTTTGTAGACGACATGAGCCCCACTTGGATGAGGGATTGGAGTAACACTCCGAGGAATGGATTTGGATGTCGATGACTCTACAAAGTAATTTTCGTAAAATGCGATGTAAGTCAAGTTTTCCATTTCCGGAAGCTGAGGCCTTTCGAGATACAGAACCAACTTCGAATGGACTTTATCTAAGGCCTCCTGTTCATTGCCTGGGCGGTAAATGATAGCTTCTCTTCCCGGTAAATGGACAGGAAGCGCTTTGACCGTTGGTTGACGTTTAATTATGTTGTACTCGAACATACGCCAATAAGCTTCGGAAGCGGACAGGTATCGCATATTTAGATAGTCATCGACCTCATTGATTGCCGAAGGCGTTTCGCCTTCACGATGGCTACTGAACTCCTATCGGGGCCTTTGTGGACATTTCAAGAGATACTTAATCACTCTGGAGCCAGAGGCTATGTCCACATTAATGTGGGAATCGAACATGAGCAAAAGAGTCGGATTGTACGGAACGACCCAGCTGTCATCGACAGTTCGCGTCTTATGACGCATTCCCCTAAGTGGTACTTCAACTTTTCCTCACATACCCTTTTATAGACAACGAAACCCAGTGTGTCTGTGTGCGTCACAGGCACAGCTTTTTTGGGAAAGTGTTTCAAACACTTTTACCATCTTTGTCCATGCAAGGAAGTGGGATTTTCATTTCCGCACGGGCCATGGATCATGTGCTTCAAAACAGCAGCACGTAACCTTCCGCCTGCCTCGGTCCCGTCAGGGATTGTGGCACGGACGACCTGGTCGATTTCCACACTGTTCGTCGGTGGATTTTTAACCCTGATAACAATGGGCATGGGGGAGTCCGCGTTTTTGAAATTCTATAACACGGATAAAGTACTCAACTTCCCAAAAATTTTGCCTGAATTCAAGCATTTTTCAAGGTGTTTAATTTTTCATGAAAAACCCTACAGTCAAATCAGGTCGGTCCATTCCCTTTTGGCCTGGTAATAGGCTGTTGTCGATCTCCGGCCAATGGGGGTTGCATGTGACGTTATAATAAGTGGGCTTACCTCTTCTTATAACGATTGCCATCGCATCGAAATAATTTACCCGGTAGTAACGGGCCGACTGAGTAAACGATTTCGGAAGGTAGACTCGACCTTCTTGGGTGCCACCTTCGCCCGATATCGTTTCATCAAAATCCCTGTTGAGCTCGTTTCTCTGAGCTATTCTCAATTCATTGATGCTGTCGGATAAAAAGAAGCCTCTCTTCCTCTACTCGAGTGAACATGTCGATGACATACTCTTGGGCAAGCCGGCGAAGTTGGGTGAATCGAGGTTCGCTAAGCAACAGAAAACGGTAATATTTTACCTGGCTTAATTTCTCTGTGCCGCTCAGCATTATGTTCAAGTGCCAACCGGAAGTTCCGTGAGGAAAAATCAAAGGATATTGAAACGGTTCGTACGTCTCATGAAAAATGCTGACGAACTCCGACTTATCGACTCCTTTTTTCCAAATTTTGACCTGCCTGGGTTCCTCTCCGGGGTTGACCAAACCTGCAACTTCATCAAATGCAATATTATCGAAATTCGGTGGATCGGTGAGACGGGATGTTTTACGGAAAACCATAAATGCATCGTCTCGTTCGATCGAACTTAGCGTTCTCAAGTCCCGAATAATGGGGTTGGTCCCCTCCAGGTAGTCAGCAATGCTCTTCACGATGTCCTGGTCGAGTTCTCGCTCCATCGCACACGTGAGGCGTTCTTTCGGGTCATGGATGTAGAACCGAGAGCTGTTTTTGGTGGAGGTGTTCTCAAGCGAATACACGGTGTGATAAATCCGCCCGTTCAGCTTGAGAAATTCCAACCGGGTCAATCCTCTTCGATTCCCTGGTTGGGCGTACCCTTGGCCAGGATGGTTAACAGCACTAAAAGCAAAAAGGTGATTATATGCCCTCGAGCGATTCAGGAATTTTTCATCTGAATAGAACGATGGGTTCGCTTCGGGGAGATTTGGAATTACCCTTCTTAATTTACCTTTTTGGCAACACCTAGATTGGCTCTCTTCATGAAAGCGCGGTGCATTGCAGTGTGCACACCTAGGTTGCCTCAGCGATAAGACTTACCGGCTCTTTGAGTGTGTACAACTTAACCTTATCAAATCTGGTCCCTGAGATTACCGAGAAGGCAGAGATCTCAGTCAGCTGGTAAGACGAAAGGACGTTCCGTCAAGTAATCAGTTTTTGACTTGATCGGACGACTCCACGTACCTTTTCTTCTTTGACATCAGGATGAAGCTCATAGGTGTCCTGGGATTTTTTAACCATTTCTGGA
>JACGAQ010003820.1:0-23715 GCA_014119065.1 Orius insidiosus | reverse complement strand
CAAGGGAAGTCCCTCTTTAACGCGTGGAAGTATGAATTTCTCCTACTAAATTGATAATATGTAAGAAAAATGATAATTTTTTACACCAACAGTTTGTAAAAAATATAAGAAGTTTTGGTAAAAATCGGACCAACGAATCGGCTGCAGCGAATTTTTCAAAATTTCAAACACACATATCTTCGCCATTTTTTTGAAATACAAAAATCGTCCTCGTTAGTTTCTTGTTCACCGACTAAAGAAAATTTGGCGAAAATTGGTTGAAAACTGTGAAAGTAAAGTGTTCCGGAAAAATGCTACGGCCGGCCGGCACCACAGACAAACTTGAGAACAGTAAAGATCAATATTCGATTTGACCCTTCGGGGTCTGGAAGACTCTTCCCCAAAAACCAAACGTGGAGGGTATTAAAATAACTTTTTTAAGGAAGTTAATACAACTAAGAATTATCTGTCAGAGTCCTTCTGAAGTTAACAGGCTTACACTCTTGATTTTCTCATCATAATTTCTAAGGGGCAAAAAGAAAGTAAAAATTTCTTCTGCTGTGTTGAAGCAGCCGACGATCCTTTAATTTCTTTCTTTTCTTTTAATTTATGAGGGAATTGAGTGAAACTTGGTTTAAAAAATTTGAGAAAAAAATATATTTAATAATGGAGAAAAACAAACGAATTTTTTGATGATAGAAAATAGTATTGATCTGTGAAGAAATTGAATACCTAAGATTTTTGATATCCTGGTTAACATTACAGTATTTTATTTCATAAGGTGTTTACACTATCGGAATATCATTTAATGTAGACCTGAATATGAAGGTAATTGATACAATATGCCCTTTGATGGGAGAAACTTCAAACCAGTTCATTTTTATAATTTAAAAATTTTTCCCACAGTAATTAATTTTAAAAAAGGAATAGTTTTATTCTCCTTAATATTTCATTTTAAGTTGTTTATGATCAGTGATATGTCCAAGGTCCTTCTGGTTTAATAACAGACCATTAAAAAAAACCCAAGAAATTGTGTCCGTCTTGGATCCTGGGAAAATCTGGTAGAATGAGAATATTTTCATTCAAGGAAGTTGGGGGGGCAGTTCCCACAGTTAGGTGGTTAATTTTCTTCACATGCCATTGTTGCCCTAAGTACAACTTATTCATAACAATTAGCCCATCTTCTTTTCCAGCCTACTTCCTTGGATATAATCATTAATTTAAAAAAAAAGTTTACAGTACACACAAATTTACATAAAAATTCCTTTTTTTGGGGTGTGTGAACTTCGAAGGAATTTTGTTGGAAGAGTTTTCTGCTTGAGGGATTATTGACCTTATAAGCAACAGGTGTTTAATAGTAGAGATAGAAACTGTCTTGAATTCATAATTTATTCTTTCAACTGCCCTTTAATAAAAAAAGGGGGAGAAAAACATTTCCTTTTAAGCAATTTAAAAGTCTCAAGGTTCAAAAAAGAATTTTTACTACTATTAAAAAATCAAGGGTTTCTAAAAACCCGAATAGAATTGCACAAGTGCAAAAGAGCAAGAGTATCGTTATGTAGTCTTCTTTGACCGAACATTTCATCTCAAATGAAGCCTAAAATTCTAGACTTCCTTATTTCTATGCACAAAAGAATGATGGTAGAAGTGGTAATTGATTTTTGAACCATCAGGGCTGCTAGTCAGTCAATCTAAGAAAAAGAGCAAATAAAAGAAAAAAATATGGAATTTTGTTTTTTGACGGATATGTTTAGGGGGGAGTCCCATGAGTATCCCACATAAAAACGCGGATTTTCCAGTTTTTTGCTTGTATCTCGAAAACGGTATGTCGCAGCCAAAAAATGTTTAAGTTAAAAAAGAAAGCTGACTAAATTTCCTATAACTTTTGTTCAATAAAATTTTGTACAAACCCTTTCCCTGAGAGGGTACCCCAAGCTTTCTTAAGAGCACTATGATTTCAGAAGTTAAAAATTAAGATTCTTGTTGTGCTCTGATTGAAGCATGAACTATTGAAGATGAACTAGCAGAAGCGGACAGTATATACTGCAATATAGCATTATATTATACTGCTAATTTTTCATTTTGTCTAGTATCTTTCAATATCTCTGGTGAAAGAAGGTCTAATGTTAATATCAGAAACTACACCTTTTGGTCGCTCTTTTGGATTGGGAAAACTGGGTTTGCTTTGAAGAGATGAATCACAACCATGATGAATGTCTGCAAGCACTGAATTATAATCTAGTACTAGTAGTATCTAGTAGATTATAATTCAGTGCTGCAAGGGAGGAAGGTCCCATCTAAGCTTGCTAGCCATCAATCAGTTATCCAAAGTATATATTACCATGTAAAACTGGCCCATTAATGGTACCCATCGATGTATATGTATACTTAACTGGTTTAGTTACATCGATGATGGTACCTACTTGGTACTAAGGGCTAAAATCTCAGTTATCACTAATCACAACATCATGCTCAGCACAAGGTGCTCAGATGAGGAAGTGGCAGAGCATGTCCTTTGTGAAGGCTTGGTGAAGTCCAGCTTAATTTAAGGGGGAAAAGAAAAATAGACCAATTGACTAAACGAGACATCGGTCCAATCAGATCAAAATGGACAGTGAGCTCTAATCAAGCGCACACTAGACCCATAGAAGGTCGATGAGATCGATGCCCCAGCAAAAATATCAATCGCAATATTCTCCAATATGACATATCAAGCGTTGCATTGATAAGCAAAGTAGGTAGGCTTAGCTCGTTCGGTTTTAAATGTTCCTGATATTGTGGACAAGTAAGTCAGGGCTGGACAGTGAGCTCTAATCAAGCCAGAAGCCCGCACAATAGACTCATAGAAGGTCTATACTATGACATGTCAACGCATTGATGAGCACAGTAGGTAGGCTATAGAAGGTCGACGTGCTCGAGCAAAAATCTCAATCGCCATATTCTATACTATGACATGTCAACGCATGATGAGCACAGTAGGTAGGCATAGCTTGTTCGGTTTTATATCTTCTGATATTGTGGACAATAGCTGTCAAATAGAACGCGGCGTTTAGATTATACCATTTTGCATGACAAAATATGAATTGATAAAGGATACCGACTGCTAACACTTTATTTTCCAAAGTCTCTACAGGTATCGGCTTACCAGCGCTGTCGATGAGTTTCCATAAACCATGGACTCCCATACTAAATCTACAAGAATGTCAACATGAAATGCAATAACATGGGGTCAAATACCTGAATTGAATTTCATTGATCACTTTGTTTGGATTTAAAAAAAAAGGGAAGGTTACAAGATTTAAAAAAATGAAAGAGGGGGAAAAGCGGTGGTGGGGTTTTAAAGTTTTGGGAGCCTGAAGGACCTCGAGGAGCGTAATAAGGGAACGGATGTTGTTTCTATTTCTCACAGTGCGTACTAGCGAGTAGCAAAGCCGTGGGAAAATCAGATTCGCCTCGAATCCCTTTCTTTTCGGGGGAGTCGATTTCGGTACCGGGGAAGGGAAGGGGTTGCCTGCGGGTTGATTGGACGGACGGGATCCTCTCCATCACCTCACAGTACCCTCCTACGTTTGCTCTTTTTTCTCTCTCTCTCTCTCCCCGTTGCTCATCTCCGGACGCCTTCTAATTTTCAGTTTCCTCCCAGTCAAAGATGCGAAAGCAACTTTTAACCGTTCACGGCCGGTTCGTCGTCTTTTAAAAAACAACCCATTCCCAACTTTCCTCCCCGCGTTTTCAACATCTTTCGGCCCCATACGCAGGGAAGGAACACGGGGACGTTCAATCGATTGACTTCAAGTTGGCAAGACTGTCGGAAAATTTCCGTCTGCGAACAGGTGTTTTCGAACGATGTTTTGAACACGGCATTGGACACGAAATAGCCGAATCTTTGGATTGTTTACGCGTTTTATTTACTGAAGTTTTATTTAGTTTTTACACTTCATCAATAACCGAAATGGTAAGTTTTGTTTACTGTTTTAACTCTTTTGTTTACCAAGTTGAATAAAATTGTTTTAATTTTGGGTCGACAACTTTTTTTCTCATCAAAAGCGGCTCTAGGGCCTAAACAAGTTCTGCTTCCATCACAAATACTATTTACACTTCCATTTTTTAGCCTAAACTCAGTTTAACTAAAGTTCAGATTACCCACTTTTTAATTTCTTATATTTTCAAACTTCATATTATTTTGTCCTTTATTTACATAAAAACTGTTTCTATGCAACCTAACAAATGGCTCGCGTTTCCCGAGAATTATGGTACTTCATTTCTAAAATATTAAACCGACAAAAAATGTAGTAAATAAGCTAAAATTAATTAAGTTTAAATTCTTGAAGTTCTATTTTTTCGCGAGAAGAGAAAAGCTACCCTTACATGCAGCAACAAATTGGGGTGATGGTTACTTAGTCATAATGAGGGCTCTTTTCTTAGAAATAAAAATTTGTCAAAACTCTATTGTTAGAAATGTAGGGATTAGCTAAATAATCAGCTTTTCAATTCATTTTCCCTCCTAAATTTTACTGTAACTACCTTAAAATATGCTAGTTTCTCTTTTTTGGCTCTTTTCTTGTTTTTCAAAATTTAAAAATGCATGCATCTGTTCCATTATTATTTTTAATTTGATTGATGACGTTGGAATCTGATTGGTTCATTCCCTAATGAAATATGCATTGTTTATCCCTTAACGAGGCAATAAATGTCATTGAACTGTTTTTAAAAATGATGAACTATCAATATAATTAAATCATGTTTTCAATACATTTTATTTATTTTTTTTAGGAGCCCAGAAGATATGGTCGTGTGTCAACATGAAATGAGCTTAAGTTTTATTCTCGTTGTGATTGGTTAGAAATGAGACAAAATAACTCTCCTTCATGATGCCACACCAATACGGAATGGCCCACAGCCTTCAAAACCCTGTGGAACGCTACATCTATCGAAATGATGAGCAGCGCCTTACGCGTGAAGCCATGGAGCGATACCTTAGAGAGAGAAGCGACATGGTAGTCATTCTTCATGCGAAAGTCGCTCAGAAATCATACGGGAATGAGAAAAGATTCTTTTGTCCTCCACCTTGTATATTTGTACGGAGAGGGATGGAGGCTTCGACAAGAGCAACTGCTTCGTGAGGGCGATTCCGAACATGCGGCGCAACTCTGCGCATTCATCGGCATCGGAAACTCCGATCAAGATATGCAGCTAGATTTAAACAACGGAAAAACAATATTGCGCGGCAAAAACTCTTTATATCTCAGATTCCGATAAGCGGAAACATTTTATGCTGTCAGTCAAGATGTTCTACGGTAGCGGCCACGACATCGGCGTCTTTCAAAGTAAAAGAATCAAAGTCATCGAAGCCGTCCAAAAAGAAGCAGTCCTTAAAAAATGCAGATCTGTGTATCGCAAGCGGTACGAAAGTCGCGCTTTTCAACAGACTGAGATCGCAGACTGTCAGCACGAGGTATTTGCATGTCGAAAACGGAAATTTTCATGCAAGTTCTACTCAATGGGGTGCATTTACAATTCATTTACTGGACGATGAAGAAAGTGAAAGTGAGGAGTTCAGTGTTCGTGAAGGATACGTTCATTACGGTAGTACGGTAAAGTTTAGTCTGTTCTGTGACTGGGATGGCTCTTCCTCGGCTTATAATACGAAAAGTAGATAAACAAATGGCACTTTTAGAAGCTGACGACCCTGTTTCAACTTCATAAATGTGCTTTTTACATGAAAGACACTGAACGAATGTATTTATGTTATCTCAAGAAAGAATCATTCAATTTCAAGCCACCCCTTGCCCCAAAGAGCCCAATAAAGAAATGATCAATGATGGGCTTGTTGGACAATTATTAGCACCGATAAGGCCGAGTATCAGTTTATGAAGATCTCCCTTTCAGTGATGTGTAAAAGGTAAAACAAACTTTATGACTCATGTGTGAATAATTACAGTTTGTTAGGTATCGCGAGGGAGGAGATGCACGGAAATTGAATAGGGGACGAATACGAGGGCGGCTATGAAATGAGATGAAGCACCAAGATAAACTCCATTACGGGATACGAAATTTACATTTTGAATTAGGACGTCAAATATAACAATCAAACTCATACATTATGAACTTATGATAATAGAATTTTTAAAACCGAGTTTCGGCTGATTACCTTTAAGCCAGGTACATATATAAAAATTCAATTTTTTATTATTTAAAAGAATCGTAAATCCAACTTTTTTTTTTGTTGACAATAAGCTTTCAATTTAAAATTCAATTTCAAAGCTAATGTTTTGTTCCATTACAAAAGCGACTTTTAAAGAGCGATTCCAATTATTGAAATAGATTTCTGCATACGTTTTAATTGAAATTAGAAATCAATCAAGCATTAAGAGCTACAGATTCGAATGCCGGAAGCATTTTAAGAGGAAACGAGCTCGTTTATTTCAGGAAATCGTTTCGTCATCTATTGTAATAGATAAAAAAAGGTAACAATATGAATCCACGGCTCTGATTCATTGTTCCATCACCTTAAATTTTAAATAATAAACAATTTATAGGGGTTGGATTAACAATATAGGTAGGAGGAATAATAGATCCGTAGCTCCTATTGTTTCTCTTTCGGGAGGAAACTGGAGAGGTTGTCTCAAAATAGTGGCTCTACGTCGTTCCCCATTCTCTTCTCTCGAGTCGAATTATTAATAGAGGACCCTCTAATCATTTAACCGTGTCGCTAAGTGGTGGAATAGGCAAATGCGTCCCGGTCGCCTTCACAAACGAAGTTGCAGTTCCTTTGAAAGTCACTTCACCCGTATAATTCACATGCAATATTTAGCTATCCGCAGATCAAATAATTATCCTGAAGAACCGGCGACTGATGGAAATATCATTAATTATTGTCCAAAGCTTCTAGGAAATCTGACAACTAGAGATGGGCATAATCATACGATTATGATTATCATCATGTAAAAATGGTAGGCCGTTATTTGAAGACCCCAGATCGGGCGAACCTATGATTCTATTGTAAAAAAAAAGAACATGAAAAACTTTGGAGTTTTTAGAGATAAAAAAATATCTCGAGAGGTCAAACTTTTCCCCCTCCTCTTGGTGTGAAGTTTACACTTATATTCTTTAGCTTGAAAATTGATAAAATTTCCCTCAAGTTTTAACTAAACTAAGGAAGTTTTTGGAATAAAAAAAAAAGTTTCCATGATTCATAAGAAAAAGCCGAAGCTGATACATACACAAAGCACTTTAGAAAAGTGATTCAAGTATTTACTAATAGAATAATGTTGTATACATTTTCATAAAAAATTTACAGCATCTGAATAGTTTTGACCTAGATTTCTCTATTCGTTTCGCCCTTTTGATTTATGTGCCGAACCGGCTCACAAGTTGAAAACATTTTCCTGATAAAAATGTGTTATTTCAGGTTCAATTATGTTGGAAAAATATTTCCTCTCGGAACTTTTTTCGTTTTATTTTTCGATCGATTGTGCTTAGAGAGGTATTCATGGAGAAAATTTGAATACGAGTGGTCCATCCGAGTAAACATAGTTAGGCTTGAAATTTTTAGGACTTTTCTACCTTATTTAAAGTTTGTTCAAGTTTCGGATTGTCTATTGAAAATGGATCGATTTTGCCGGCACAGGAAAATATGTTTGTTCATCCTATATCCTGAAAATTGACCTGGATGTTGGGAAATTTTTACTCCTGTGGTTGGTAATGAGTTGGGCTCGGAGTAGCTAATGGTTTCATGTTGTACAGCTGCTTACAGCTCTCCTGAAAGGTTCGTTAACTAATGACAAGCGATCCCTCCCTTCCCTCCTCACCGTCACCCATCCCTAGCAACATACACCCTACACGTGGGGGATCCATAGCGATTATCGACAAGCGTCAACCGAAAAAAAAAAAATCTCTTAGCGAGCTCGTTTTTACATGTAAATAAACGTTGGCAAACACATGAATATGATCCTCTTGAGAGGATTACATTCCAGTTTTTTACGTATAGCAAAATTAAAAAATAAACATGAGCAAACATATTTCTTTTTTGACATTTTGGAATGAGATGTTCATTTAAAAAAAAAAGACGAACGAAATTAATGGTTGGTCTGGATAGATTTAAAAAAGTTATTGGCGACAGACGGCCGGGCGGCCAAAATCACGGTTCGATAGTTATCATTCCTTTCAGACCCTAATCATTATGTCTCTAAAAACAAGTTTGAGGATATTACTATTTCACTTTGAAAAAGCGAATCAGAATTAGCCGAGTCTAAATTCCTGTTTAAAATTAAACCTCAGTTAAAAAAACCCCCAGACTTAACAAACAAAATAAAAACGTACTCCACCCAGGTTAATCTCTTCCAAGTATCTTTGAGATAGGATTTCCGGGCGCATTATGCTCGAAATTATTAATTTTTGGTTTAGTCAGAACGATATTGATTCTCATATCTTTACCTACACAATTTAGCAGTGCTTACTTGAAGGAATGAAAAAAATTCTTTTTCTGTTGGTCAGTTTTTAAATTATCTCAATATTTCCCTTTAGATACCGTTCCGTAAATGGCGGAGATTCCGAAGTGTCCATATGTACATTTCTGGGTTTTTCTAGTTTCGACCTGTCATTGTTGAAAGAGGAGCTTAGAAATTTCCAAGCCCATTAAAGTCCTTTGTCCTTATAAACCGGTCCCATTTCTCTAATTCCCTCAATTGACAATTTATATTAACAATTTAAATTAAAAGGCTTTTAGTTTATAAATAATTGAATAAAATCTAGAGATAATTAAAAAAACCGAAATACTTTCTACTTTTCTTTAAACATTTTGTGCAAAAAATCACAAAAGTTTATCATTTTGAAATCGAATACGAATCGAGTCTTGTACGATGCGATGCTCCGTCATTCAAAAAACCAGCATTCAACTTTTTTAATCCGATTTTGTTTTCATTTTATTTATTTATTTATTCTTGTTGAACAATTATTTAATTTCGATTTTAGGGTTTAGAATTAGAGATTTATATTTAGAGGAAAATCGGAAACCTACATACCTGTATTCGTTTGTTGTTGCCATAACGGTTGGGTTAACGCAGATCATTAATGCTTCGCACTGAACTCGACCGTGAAATCGCATTAATTACGAATATAAAGTCTAAGTAATGTGCAGTAAAATCTACATAAAAAGAGAAAAATTTTAATTAACCTAAATCTTCACATTTTGTGATTTCAAAAATTGGTGTAAAGAATATTTTCTAATTCTCCAGGTTTTGTTTTCTATTAATTGATGCATTTCAACCTGAGAGGGTTCCGATTCTCTTTCTGCTTTTTTTTCCCTCTCTTCACCACTTAACCCATTAAAGGGGAAATAAAAACTTTATAGGGAAAAAAAAGGGTAAAGTTTACTGAATTCTTGATTCAGCTTCATTAATTGTACGTTTTTCTCTAGAGAGTTTAGGAAGTGGGGATCGATATGAATCCCAAGAAATAAACGTGAATCGAACACGCGTAGCTCTTTGTAAAATGTGGCATCCGTCATCGCTAATTGGACAAGGGGAACTCTTTGCTTCATTTCATATACTCTCAAATCTTGTTCTCAGAAATAGTAGAGTATATTGAATGTCTGGAGTTGACGCCGACGGAGCTTCAGTTTTTTGGCGACTGACGCAGTTCTGTCATCTTAGTTGGTGGTATTTTGGAAGTCAATGTTGTACATGTTTACACCATAATTTTGGGTTGAACGTAGATAAATTTCGTTAGCGGTAATTAGTTTACTGGACAAGGATCCCTGTTAGGTTAATTCTAAGCTTACAAAAGGTAGGGGAGAGCGGAGGTTGATGATGGGTCTTCCTGGGCAACGGTTAGGGTTTGGTCGTTGCGGGGAGGGGAAGGTAGGGCCGGCTACAATGTTGGATTCGGATATCCTACAGACAAATGGAATAATAATGTTACTGTTTTAGCCCAGAAAATTAAGGCGGATATGTCGTCTCTTTCACACCCTTCTGGAAGATCCAAATAAACGTTTTTCTTGAATCCTCCTCGATTAATAAGAAAGACTTGATTTTGGCACGGGATGGGGAAGAAAAAAAAGAGCAAGTGATTTTGAGTTGGCTTCCCTTATCTGAAACACGAGGCACTTTGGTTTAGTGTCTTTAGTCTTTCTTTCGCTGGAAAACCAATCACTTTATCCAGAGTGAGCTCCGCCTGAATTTACCAGACTCTCTGAACAATCGAGGTCAGGAGGCTGTGAAAAACTTACGAATGCGAAACTCGAAATTGTTTAATCTCCCGGAGAAGGGACAACGCCTGTGATACCCGTGGGAGGAGAGTGTGAAAGAGGGAGATTATTAATGTTCCGTAAGGGGTTAAGTTATGGGAGGGCACCGTGTGATTTGAAATAGCCGAGTGGGTGGACGAGTGGGGAGTTAATTTGGGGCGAGATTGAGTGACATGAGTGTCAGTGATAAAAGGGAAGATGGTCAGATCCTCCTACTACCTCTCAACCTCCACAATTACTTCCACTCCAACTATCGCCCATAGTTCACCAACTGTGACGTAATTTCAATCGATTCGTGAGCGAAAGCCTGAATTTGAATATTATAAACCGTAGGAAAATATGAAGGGTCGATCGAAAAATATGGATTTCGAATGGAAGCCTCGCTTTCGGGCGAGTGACGAGACCGAACCATCACTTGGTTATCAAGGCGTACTAGAAGGGTGAATTGCCAGGGGAAAACTCTTACCCTACGCTCACAAAATACTTTTTATTCGACCTCTCCCCTTCCTGAAAAACCTCCAAAGATCAATTTTACCGAAGTGATTTCAAATAACATCCTACTCGAGAATTTCAATAACAAAATACATGTAGCAAACAATGAATAAAAAAGTAACAAAAAAATTATTTATCTCTCTTGTTTTGGCTTTTTGTAGGGTTGCACCCCTTATCACAGCGTATACAAAAGCTGATATTATAACGAGAAAAAATGGAATATTTTCGAATAGAGATTAAAATCAAAGGTTTACAATATCCATTTAATCACGATTTGATTACATTTGACCTATCTTCCCCCTTTCTTAACAAAAGGATTCCTCACGCTTGATAAATTCATTTATCCGAGGAAAATTTACACTCAGGTGACTTAAAGCCCTCAGGTTAAGTTCAACGGCACGACTCTGAGCGTATTCTTATCGGAGAAATAAACGAAGAAAAAAAAATTAGATTAAAAATTATGACGTAAAGGGAGTAAGAGTGAGAAAGACAGAAAATAAGGCAATTTGTCATTTTATTTTTAGGTTATTGTCTCCCCACGGGCTAGTCAGTTGAACCCAAAAGCTAAAAACGGTTTAAATTTTGTTGAATGATGGCACTTTTTAAAAATCCCATTTATCGCCTCGGAAATCTTCATTAATGCGTGATTTTCGATATTGGAGCTTTTTTGTCTGATGGACTCCGCGTTAACTCATTTTTGACCGCTTTGTCCGTTTTTTTCCCAATCTTTAAAATCTGCCCACCCAAAACATTCAATTTGTTTATGTATTGGAAAAATTTTCCAACATTTTGTCTAAACTTATGCTTTCAACATACGATTTTTTTTCGTCCCTTGAATCCAGCTTGACATGAAAAAAAAAATCAATTTCCCCGACAAAGAGCTGCTCCCCTTGTGTGGGACCTCCCACTGGCCAAAATTAGAAAAGAAACTCCCGCTGATGGTTTTATGAATATAAATCTTCTCGGTATCCCATGGGGTCTTTAATTCCTTCGTGTTTTCATTTTTTGGCTTTTTCTAATTCTTATTTTTGTGCGAGTAGAATAAAGCAATTTTAGAACCGTAATAATTTCTCGTATTATGTGTACGAAAACGAGGGTGGTTTTATTGAAAAGCGAAGAAGGGTTCTTGAGTGGAGGAAATCTTTAGAGTTTGAAAAGTTCATTAAAAGCAAACAATAAACCCGAAAATCCCTTTCTTATGAAGCGAGGTGTGAAATTCAAACGAGTTTACATTATTCTAGATTGGCTTATTGTTAGTTTTGAGAGCATTATGAAAGGCGGTTTAAGGGCCGGGCTAGCTCCGGGGGTTGGCTATAGTGGACGCTTACTTAGAGCTCCGACTCGATTATGACCATTATTTGCATTTCATATTAGAGCTGATGACTGAAGATACACCCGATGGCATTTCCCCATTCGCCTCCCTCTCCACCCTCACGGATTAAATCCAATTTGTATCACAGCCACGCCTGCATATAGTTTCTCATTTATCATAATATTATATTGTATTAAATAATTTATTATACCATTATACAATACGGATTATAACATTGTTATACCATACCCAGGAATTCGCCATATTTCCACTGGAATCGTGTGCGCACCTTTTTTTCATCCAACAATTTTAGTTTCAATGGGAGTTTTTTTTTAATTTGAAACTTACGTTGGAATTTTATTTAATTTTCAGGTAGGACTTGTTTGTTTTGTGGCTGTGGAAGAGAACCATGTATTTTAACTGAAAGAAAAGTTTGGAAGTGTAGCTGAGGCCGCTAGGGTGAGTAATAAAATAAGGGCTTTAATTAAGTTAAAAATTTATTTATGAAAACATTTTATTGTTTCTTCTCTTCAATTACTCACTATTGAGATTTATCCTTTGGAATTTTAATAGGCCTCTATTTATTTCATTCCCGGATTTATCTCTTCTGCCATTAAAGATCAGCAACTTTGGTGATAACAAATAATTAGCTCTTTCCTGAAGCTAGCAGGAACAATTTTTTCGAGAAAAAATTCATTTCCTCCCTAAATTCTAATTAATGTAAGCAGTATTTGGTAAATTAAGCAATGGAAGGTTTTTGAAAAGATTGTGGAGCATTGTTCCGGAAAAACAGTGGTACCTTTTCCAAATAATCGAAAATACAGGGTTTTTAAATAATTTCAAAAAAGTTTAAAGGTCGTCTAATTTCCTGCTAGGTATTTAAATTGTTTTTGTGAATTTCAAAATTCCCTTATTTTCGTTAACGCAAAAAGATATTAACTGCCTGAAGTTGAAAAAAATGTATTTTAAGTAAAGTGGAAATAGGATCCTGGTAGTTAAGAAGCTAATGTTAAAATTAATTACTAACCACTTCCTTAAGCTAATGAGGATTTACGAATATGCGGTATTAACGATTTGACTCAACCATAATTAAATTGCATTAAAAAAACTCAATATCGTTCTACATGCAACACTGGATGCCTTTTTGGGGTAAGATCGGTTTCCAAAGGGATATTACATCATTTGGCAGGCCCTTAGCCAGGAACATAATTTTAGGAGAGGGCTATTGAGAAACTTCAAATGATTTCTGACTTAAGGTTTTCCGTCCGTCCTTTTTTTCGCTCAACGATTTGAGAAACTATTAGTTTCATGATTTTAGTACAAAAATCGTTTATCAATAGTCATGAGTATGTAGGATAATGACCACGGGAGACGATAAGGAAGTTGGTGAAATGGGCATTTCGATCGTGGGAAACGCTCTTGAAAGGGGAGAGGACTGTAGAGGATGGGATGAAAACTGTTTGTATCCTGTTTGTAGAACAGCTTTAGAAATTTCCAATAGGTAGATTAACCATTTGAGATGCTATTTACTCCGTAGGTAATTTCCACCATTAAAGTATTGTATTTACCTCTCTACTCTTCATTGATATTGACTGCATTCAGAGTAGTTCAAAAATATCATCATTGTCAATTATGTTGGAAAATTGATGAAAAAACATTTGAAAAATTAACGTGTTACAAGTTGAAAACGTTATTTCATCTGCCCAGACTCGGAAAAAAGTTTCTGTAGTTTCTTTGTTGTCCCTTTTTTCCCCCCTCCCGGATACTTTCTACGGCTAAGTTTATCCAAGTAGGGGAACGCGAGAATAGAGAATCTTAAAACGTTAAGTTGGAAACCTTAAATTAAATATTATTGCAGAAAAAAAAATTTAGGCGTAATTTTCAATAAGAAAAATTTTGTTTAAATTGTTAAGTATCGAATTTAATTAAAGGACGAACATAAACGATTGGTTATTTTGCGGTTGCGATTCAATTTAGCGAAGCTAACGTTGCGGTACGTGGATTAAGGGAAGGCGAAATGTCTGAGAATAAAGCTCCTTTATGTTTTTATTAATTGAATTAAATTAGCATAAGGGAGAAAGCTCTTAGTTTCTATTCTATTGTTAATGACGTCGTCGAGTAGCGTTGTAATGTAATTGGTTTTCCCGGGATTTTCCTGCTTGGGACAAAACAAGCCTTTTAAAGAGAGGAACTGCGCCCTACATCCTAATAAAAAAAAGCCGAGTCTAAGTTGGACAGTAGCTTGATGTTTCTGAAGTTTCCCGGATTAGTTGGTAATTTTTAATAGATGACCACAATTTTCTTCATTTTTGGAGAGTAAAAAAAGTACTTGTTTGAAGAGCTTACAACGAAAACTTCCTTAAAGAGAAGTAACAATATAGGAGGGGGAAGTATAACTGGGGGAAGTGTATAGAGGGGGGAGTATATGGGAGGGGAAGTATAACAGAGGGAGAAGTATAACGGAGGGGGAAGTATAAGGGAACGAAAGTATGACGAAGGGAGGGAAAGTATAAAGGAGGGGGAAGTATAAGGGAAGGGAAGTATAAGGAAGGGGAAGTATATTATAGGAGGGGAAGTATAAGAGAGGGGGATTTTTTTTTTTAAATTTCCGGGTTTTCTTTTTTAAATTTGCGCTTTTTTATGAAAATTTTTTAAGTTATTTTTTTCGAAATTTTTTTTAAGTGTCGAGGTAGAAATAATGGGCTCTTTGGCCTACGGATGTGCCTCTCGCAATGTATGAAATTTCTCCCTACTAACAAAATAATAATAAAAAGTGGCAATTTTTTTACACCAAAATTCTTAAAAAATATAAGGAGTAATTGGTGAAAATTTGGTGAAAATCGGTCCAACGGTTCGGCCGCAGCGAATTTTTTAAAATTTCAAACAGACATATCCTCCGCCTTTTATTAGAAATTCAAAAGTCGCCCTCGTTTGTTTTTGTTCACCGATTAAAAAAATTTTGGTGAAAATTTTTCGGTCAAAAACTGCGGCCATGAAGTGTTCCGGAATAATGCGACGTACGGCCGGACGGCCGGCCGGAACCACAAAGGGTCTGGAAGACCCTTCCCCAAAAACCCGAAGTGGAGGGTAAAACATAACTTCCTAAGAAAGTTAAAAATTGACTTTAGCGCTCTCTGTTGGTTCTTAAAAAAGCTTACTTCGTCGATCGAAACCCGAAAACAATTAGGATCCTAACTCAAAATGAGTAAAATCTATCGATTTTAGAATCGTCATATTTTATAACGGAAATAAGAAAATTGGATGTTGAAAAGCGATTTATGAAATGGGGTAGAAAACTGATCCCGAGCTTTGGAATGGGGTGGCTCGAATTTTATTCGGACCATTTATCATTAATCATGAATATTGATAGTGTTTTGTTTCGCAATTAGTTGATTGAACTGATTATACGTCGCCGCCGAAGCTTGATTTTTTAAGCCCCTCCCGTGCTCTTCTCGCTTCAACTCGGTCTGTCAATAAAACCGCATTAATCAAACGCAGACCTCCCATCGTAATTATATCAGAAGGCAAGTTTTATTTATTATTGCAGGATTTATAAAAAATAATTCAAAAGAAGGACAACTTTTGGGAACAATAATGATTTACGTGTGGCATATTCGCAATGAAATCTGGAAAGCAACGAGCCCCGAGTATGATAAATTGAGGATTCAGGACTCAGTCGTCGATGGTTTATCCAAAAATATTACACAAAAAGGTTGAACGCATTTTTTTTTCACGAAAAAAAAAAAAAAAACTTCAAGCCACATCCTCTATTTTGGGTTTTTATAAATTGGTCACTAAGACCTCTTTCGGATAAAAATGAGCGGAGGTTATCTCGTGGACTTTCTGTCCCTTCTTTTTTCTGAAACTGTAATTTCTTTTGATTTTCACATTTGCTTTATAAGTAAGCATCTTTTTCCTCATTTAAATTGGTACTTCCTAGTCGTTATTTTTTACTTCCTCAAAGAGAAGACTGTGACCCCATTGAGAAAAACTGATCAGTGATCTTTACCAATCATGAGGTTCTCCGTGGTGCTGGCCAGCCGTTGGGCCGTCTGTCCGTTGCCAGTTTGTTTAGAACAGTTTCATCCGATTTTCAGCAAATACTTGGGGGATTCTAAATTGGGGGTGTTCTCGCCTCGTGTGGTCTGACTGGTGAAAGACTTTCATTTTTTCTTCCTTAATTTTGAGGAAGTTCCTATCGGGGGGACGGCTCCAGATTACTTCTTTTTTAATGGACGGCTTTTATAAACATCTATTTAAATTTGTAAAAATAAAAGAAGAAAAAAGCCAGAAAAAGGTACTAGTTTTAAGCGTTCCCAGGTGTTAGTATGGAAATGGGGCACTAAGGAAAGCTCCTTTCAGAAAAGAGCTTTTGTTTGAGAAAGCTTTCTGCTGGGAATCTCGGTTATTTTAAAATATTCTTGCACTCCAACCAGTTTAAACTATAGTTTCTCGGAGGCTAATTAAATTTACAACGACATTAACTTCATATTATCTCCTATCTTTAGAATGATGGTGTCCTCGGCTTAATTACTCCTCCTTACCCTATAACTTAGAATAAGAGCTCTTGGAATTTACAATTTCGTATCGTTTCTTCTTTAAAGTCTTATTTATTCACAAAGAAAGGGTCGAATTTGCAGAAAGAATCAATTACGTTATCTTTCGTTAGGCACTTTTTGTTTTTAATATTTGTGGTGTTTGTGGGTTGAGGTGTTTAGGAATTAGTTGGGACGGGCGAGCGATTAATAGTGATCGATAAAGGCTTTTTTTCTCCCTAAAACCATGGCTGAAGTTACAAAAAATAAAGGGAACAGAATTTTTCCATTTAAAATTCGACTAGAGGTAAAAGGTGATGACGATTTGACCCAATGGTTTGTGGTGTCAGCGTGTGGTAGAGTTTCTGGGATGTTGGGGTGCTGGAGGTGGTTTTCTCTCTCGTATAGGGATAATGCTAAAAACAAATCAAGCCTTGTGTCTTCCCGCGATTTCCTTAATTATGGACCCTGCCTTGCTGGCTCGCCGTGACAAGTTAGGCCGATTAATGATGTCGCACAATTGGCAACAAATCTTTCCTCGTTATCGCGCTAATTAATTATCCTATTCAACCGCAACATTCTAACCGAAAACCGCCATCCTAAATACTAGCACGACGACATTTACAAACACTCGACAATCGCTAACATTTTCTGTATCTGCGAAAAGTAAGTTTTTCCACCTTTAAAATGAACAGGACATCAGATCGTGTTCAAGTTGGGAACGTTTCCTTGAACTTTTTTTTTATCAGATTAGAAAAGCGACATCTGTCCCCCGGTAATTTTTTTTTCACTTATTTTACTTCCGGAAGTCAAACTTTGTTTTACGATAAGTTTTAAACCGAGATTGTGACTCGAAATTGGAAAGAAATTGAAATTGGAAAGAAAGGGATGTGGGAAGGGCTTACGTGAGGGGTGATGGGAAAAGACGGATTGAAGTGTCCGGAGAGAGTTCCAAGTTACGAGGTCCAAGCTATCGACCCAATGTTTATTAGAAACTTACCAGTGGAACGAACCCGACTAACAAATTAGCCCTTAACCAGGTCTCCTTTCAGAAAACTAACCCAAGACGCCTCTACCCAGTCGCGGTCGCCAACTAACGACGAACTCTATTCACAGGTTGGAAATGTAATGAAACTTTCGATTTGAAAAAGCTTTCCAAACATTTTAATAAAAGGAGGAACTATTAACAACTTCTTAAGCCAATCTGAAGTCTCCATTGATGAGAAAGACGTCGCTTTTGAGGAATACAGGTAGTGTTCTTCCTTTGCTTTCCCTGTCACCCTTCCTCAAAAAGTATCAGTCAAGCAAGAAAAGAAGCTAATTAAAACGTTTACCTAACCTCACAAAATGTTTACATCATTTTTAGGAGCACAAAAGATCCAGTCGTCTGTATGGCATTAGCGATGATTTGAAAAACGTTTAATAATATAATTGCCGTTTTCATACTGAGGATGCTAAGTTCTCAATAAATGATATTTCAAAAACTCACGTAATTTCAAGGAAGATTACCTTCTCCCCTAATAGGGGTAGTAAGAATCCGCACTAAGACTGTCTTGAAAGTTACAAAACTTTTTTTATGGGGGAAAAGTCGAGAAAGCTTGAAAAATCAATTTGAAAAGCCACTTTCTGAAATCTCGGTTTAAAATTTTTGTGCGCCCTTTTTTTGGACCAACTGAGTAAATTCAAATTGAAAACTAACTTTGTTGACGAAATTTCCCTTTAGGAACCGTTCCAAAATTTTGCAGAAAAAAATTCATGTAAAGCAAAAATGGCAAAGGGGTTACCTCATTTTTTTTTACGAATCACAGTCTAATTTCCATTATAAAGAAGGTTGATAAACGCACCTCGCAAGCACCTGGGAAGTCTTTATTTTTCGAACATCTTTTGTAATTTACACTTAGAGCGTCAACAAGTTACTTTCCTTAAGTTATGCGATGTTTCCAGCACGCCTTACACCTCAGAAGCACATATTAGTTCTCTTTTACTTCTCGTATATAAATAAACAAAGGGTAATTATATGTTTGACTTTTCCCTTCGGTCTTGTCAGTTCCTATTTCATTATAAATAAAAACAATAATACTACCTTTTAAGGAGGCAACGCAGAAGGAGGGGCCTTGATTGATACGGATTATATGAAAGGAAGTTCATTTATTTCTCTTTGCTTATGCAGCCTGAGAATGATACAATTTTATCCCTACTCCAATTAAAAGAATCTAATGAGTAATTTTTTTAAATCCATTATTATTTTATCCTGTGTTTATAGGGAAATAATAAATTGTTTCTAAGAAAAAAGCTCCTTTATTATTATAGCCCAATAACAAACTTTAAGCAGACGAAGAATTTACAGAACCAATTATTTTTAAAAACTTCCCTTTTGTTGTAATTATTCAACTTTATTGAATCGACCTTTCAATGAAGGAATGAACAATTGAAAATTATTTTGTGCCCGAAATCTTCATACATACTTGATAACGAAGAAAAGTTATTTGGTTTGAATCTAACAATGAGGTCGAAATTTTCCCAATTATATAATTTTTCGTTGTTTTAATTAACAGGTCTCTGATCGAAATGAACCTCCAATTTTTAATACCCGGATAATAGGGTTTTATTCGAATTTGCATTAGATCTTTTAACGTGTGAAAAATGTATGCGATTGAAAAGGTTCGAAAATTTCTTGTCAACCTTTTTGAGCAAGTCAGGTCTTGCTTCCGGAAGATGTGGTGGGAAGAGGCCATCGAGTGGTAAATGATTCATGAGTAAATTTGTAGGTGCATAGTTGTCAATGCCATATGTCGGTGACAATTGATTGATGTACCTTCCCCTTTGTTTTCAATGATTATTCGAACTCGGTTGCGGATAGTAAGCTGAATTTGCATTTCGGAAATTTGGCCGGCAGAGAGAATAATATCGATTGCTGTCTCTCAATCAAACCATTCCTTTAAATTCAGACGATTTCCGACGTTTACGTCGAACCTCGACAGGATTCGAATCACCTGAAACCAATTTAACAATTCAAAAGTCGCTTTTCAATCTTGAACATTTTATGCTTCCTAGGACCACGGAATCAAAAATAAAATATAAAAAAGGTAGTAATTGTACTTTTGCCGTGCTGGGAGAAAATTTCATTTTCTTTTCTTCAATCCACTGTGCACCCATTGGAGAAATCCGTTTCCGGTTTATAGGAGGGGATTTCTCATGTACCAACAAATGACCGGGTAAGATTGTGTCGTGTAATACACTCGGATCCTCCACCAGCTTTCCTTACCATTTACAAGCCTTTTTATCCCTTGCAGTACACAAAATTTAGCCCTTCATTTTTATCCAGCACCTCGCTGTAATTTCAGATTTTTTTTTTCTGAGAACCTGTTAATGAAAAATCAGGATGGTTTTTTTAAAAACGAACGTGTGTGCACAAAATTTGAATTATTCATACCTTTAATGAAAAATCGATAAAATAACTTTTTTTCCGAGTTTTTCTTCTGCTCTGAGTTTGTTAGTGGACTTTATTTAGTAATGCGTAATAGTCGCTATACCAATGAATGAGTGGCCACTCCTATGGAGTTTGCTCTTAAAAGAACGCGATGGCAATATGGCGAGTGCCTCCATCTGTGCCCTCATTGTGACGGTTAACACAAGGAATAAAGGAAAAAAATTATCAGATTGTGAGAAGCAAAATTCTTGAATACTTCAATAAGAATATGAAATCGAAGCACATTTTAACGTCCAAAAATTTTATTAAAACACGCTGAAAATGTTAATTCGTAAATTTGCATGAGAAAAAGTTTCAAGGAGAAAAAAAAAGCAAGGTTGTGAGAAAAAAAAAGGAGAAAGAAGAGGGTGAGCAGAGGAAAAAAAGGAGCACCTTTGTTAACGGAAAATACACCGTCGGAGAATGTTTTTGTTTTAGGGATTGAGGGGTAAAGCGTTGGATTCATTAAATAAAAAGAGCGCATTTTTTTTACCCCCGACGCCGCGCGGCCAAGTGCTTGGCTAACAGAAGGGAGTTTATTTGGTTTCCGAGGCTCTCTCTCCGCTCGCACGATGGGCTTTCCCTCCGCCACCTACGTTTAATTTAAAAAAATCAAGTGCTCAACCTCGTTTACGGATAAATAAATTTCATTCCCTAAAATTTATTCTGAAAATCCTCCACTCTGTAAAGAAACATTTTATATTTTTTTAAATATATAACGAATTTTTTTTCTAAAACCAATTTATTGATCTTTTTACACAGTAAACGTTTTTAAAAATTTATTAAATAAAAATTAATCAACCCCCACTTCGATGGAAAAATCTAAGTTTTTTTTATTTGCTTTGGAAAATTTAATTTTTGACACAATTTTTAAAACAGCAAAAACAAGTTGTCATTTCATACGTTTACAAAAATGTTTTAACAGCTCAGAAAATTTAGTTTTAGAATGATATTGTATTTGGTTCTAACTCTAAGAAAAGAAAAAAAACAAGTTTCAGTCGGGCTTTAAGACTTTTGTTTGTTTTCGGTGAAGGTTGGGTGCGATGTTGGAATTGAAGGGAGGGAGGAGATTCGGAGTGAGTGGCCCAAGTACGCTCATAACCACACACGATCTGCCGATGATATTATAGTTCAACCCTCAAATACCACTCCTACCAAACAGAACCGCCCGTTTCCTATAACCCTTTTATGGATAATCCTAATCCTTTTAAACTTTGTTTAGATAATGATTTGCAACATCCTAAAAGGGTTTTTTAAAAATGGCCTACAGATCTATTTAGAAAATTGATTTAGACTAAAATGTTAAAATTCACCATCTAGTATACAACAAACAAAATAATGGAAAAAAAAAAATTTGCCCGAATAGTCAATTTTTGCAACCCATAATATATTTTTAGAGCATAAATAAAGAAAAAAAAAGGCGAAGAGGATTAAAGAGTTTTTTTAAAAAAAGTGAAAAGCTTTGAAATGAAGTAAATAACCCAGAACAAAAGGAGCTTTAATTTGCAAGACTGCTCAAGTGGGTTTAAAAAAAAAAGGAAGTGAAAGTCAAAGCGGAGAATTTACGGATCGAATGCTTCTATCTTAAATCCGATCTATTTAACTTTCTAGTTGTCTTCGGAATCAATTAACTACCTAGTTTAATCAGGGTGTGAGATAACAGTCGACTTGGTGGGATATAGCCCTTCTAATAAGATTATTTCCGGCGTTAGTGGAACTTGCTTATTAATGAAACGTTTCCTATTACCTTCGTACCAATGCTTAAGAAGCACTACAAATTTTGATCGAAACAGCCCAATTATACCTTCATCAAGATTATTAAATAACAGACGAAGAATCCCTCTTATAATTACAGTTGACTAAAATCAGAATGATTTTTATTTTTTTCAGGAGCCATTTTCTTAGGGCTTCGCCTCAAAATCATGTGCTTTAGATAAATGATGGATAAGAACACCTCTTTGCTTGATTCAGAGTCCTCATCACTAAGCCACGCAATTATTGAGAGAAAAAAAACCTTTTTTCCCCTTCTCTTTTTGGATAAACGGGGATATGAACCCTCGATCTTATGCGTGAATCCTTGATCACCAACCAACTTAAAAAAAGCAAACTTTAAAAAAAGTCCGTTATAAACTGAAATAACTATAAATTTAAGGGCAACTAATTACAGCGGAAAGTCATCGTTTTAAGAGCTTTGCTTCGGGAGCAAAAGGAAAAGAAAAGGCCTGCGATGATGTTAATTAGAGAGAAACGAGACCGTCCTAATAAGCTCAGTGGTTGCAAACTATCTACCCAACTACCCTTAGCCGTTCTCCAACCCCCAGGAAGACATTAATTCTAGCAATCAGTGGCCGTGAAAGCAGACATACAAGATAACCGCAATATATGTTTATTCTTCTAAATGTTTGCGGAGCCTCTTTTCCCTTTTGGCTCGAATAGTTATCAGTAGGCTAATGGCCTTTTTTAACTCCCTTCCCACCATTCAGTTTATTATCTTAACAAACGATTTGACTGGCCCACCCTTATTAAAACCATTCTCTATAAACAAAGAGCTCCTTTTATTTTGTTAAATAAAACCTTCCATTCTACCTATCGAAATTATCCAAAACTAACTATCACAAGAAATTATTCGAAAATGTTCCAGAAGTAAATGAAAAGTTCATGGGGGTGGAAAATTGTAAAGCGACCCATCTTTTTTAATTTATTATAAAATTAATCGGTTTTTGGGGATTTAAACAAATTACTATATAAACAAAAGGCTTAATAGAAATGTCCCCAGAAAAGGAAAACGTCACGAGGGTGTCATAAATGGGCAGTAATATAAAAGCTTTGTAATTCAAATTAGAAATGTAAACAATGAATATTTATAACGATCAAAAGGTAGGCATTCCTTGACTTTTGAATAATGAATGAAGTTAAAGAGTTATATAAAATAGTAAGTTTTAACATTTTTATTACGATTTGCCCTTTTTCTAACTTTCTAAAAAATAAAGTTATTGTGATACTCTCTAAAGATGATGGGACTTCGTTCGAGTTCTCAGAGTTCCCCTATCCTTTCTTTTTAACTTCATTCCTGGAAAAAGTTTAATCCAAAATTTGCTAATACAATAGTTTAAATCATTTTTAGCTTAGATTTTTCAAAATTTTGTTCTTGCAAAATAGCCAAATGAAAATCCCTCAAAATCATAACCTATACCTCCCGTGGTATCACCTTTAATATTCACTCGAACTTGTTATTAGAATTCTTCCGAAGAATCCTACGTGATCTCGATAAGCAAGCGGCTTTTCACGCTTTGTCTTTTGAGGGCGAAAAGGGAACGAAAAGTAAAAATAATAAATTTGTGTTTTAATATTTATTCTATAGCAAATACATGCTTTCAATTACGCTTGACTTATCGAGGGTCTTTTTAATTGAAACTTAATTTTGATGACGTTAAAGTGTCCGGCGGTATAGAATTAACTCTCGGGAGACAAGCTATGGGCTTAACATGCCTAGGATACGATCCGTGTTGAGGAGGATCCGACCCATAAACAACCATTCGGCTCCATTTTGACGTTCGAAAAATAGGTGAGGTGAAATAAAAACTTTACATTTTAAAATGAAAATCTGATTCTGAAAATAATTTATGTGTTTTACCCTCCGTGTGGGTTCGAGAAGGGTCTTCCAGACCCAGTATGCTCTTGA
>JACGAQ010003819.1:0-23723 GCA_014119065.1 Orius insidiosus | reverse complement strand
CCCTTGGGAATATTTAACAAATTTTCGTACATGGACCTCTTCCACTAAAGTAATAGGCCCTGTTTACCTTTACCGAAATTCAATTTGCAAACTTATCAAAAATTAGCTATCAATTTTGTTCCTCCTTGTGCCTAAAAGCTGAGAAACTAAAAAACTGCGGGGTCTGAAAGACTCTTTTCTATCAAGGATGCCGCAAAAACTGCGCAAAACATAATTTTTAATCCCAAATATGTGAAAATAGTGGCGAATTAAGAATTTTAGTGTGCAATATGTGTGTACTTCATTCTCTATCTTCAATTGCGCTATATTTTTTGACTTAGATAGCACTAACATTTCCACTCTTCATAAAAATTCATTCAATCATCATATTCATGCTAGTTGAAAAAACGTCAGTCTCGTCCTAGGACTCCTATTTATTGGCTATTAAGCACCAATACTACCCCCCATCTCACGTTACAAACCTGCTGCTTTTATTTCTTTGAAAAAATAAAAAAAATCATTCTCTATATGAATAGGGGTGGTATGAGGAGCGTTTTTGGTTGGTGGTGGGGCTCGATTTATTGGCGGAGGGGGCGCCTGGTTTTCAACCCAGTTTCCCTCAGTCGGCAGTCCTCTCTCTTCCCATGGCACAAACTTTGTCTCCCTTCAAACATTAAAGAGCCTTCGAAGTTTTCCTTAAAACAATTAAGTGATAACATTTTTAATTTTGTGATTACAAAGTGTAATTTAAAGGATTTGAAAATTTTTTGGATAAATAATATTAAGAAAAATGCCGAATTTAGAGGTAAATTAATTTTTCATTAACGTAAATTACGATATTAATCTAATTTTGTAGCGTTCAAAACATGTTATTCACTTTGAAAACATGTTTTTTGTTTACTCCTTCCAAATATTGACTACTCTTTAAGATTTGTAGACTTCCAACTCTGTATCTTACCTCAAAAACCGTCCCTTGTCATAATATATTAAAAAAGTATAAGATTATGTTTTAAACCAATTTGCTTTTTTCAAAAGGAATATTTTTCGCTTTAATTCCCTAATTTTCCTCGGAATGTTTTTTTTCTTGAAAAAAAGAAATTCCTTTTTTATTTCTGAATCACATCCAAGGAATATTAAATATAGATCCTCATTCAGCAACTCTAATCCAACCCGGTTCATCTATTTCTGCACATTTATTTCAATTATTTTATCTTGACTTCCTTTTTTAATAAATACCTCGGTAAAAAAATTTCACATCGGCTTTGTTAAAAGGAATCTTTGTATTCAACTTACGAGTGTCCGTATCCTTGAGGAACGAGAACATTAGCCTCGTTTCAGTACTCCTTTTGGACTTTATATGACCCTTTGAAATCTGGACATTCTGCCTCTTCAGTTAGTAAACCCTCTCAAGTTCTTAAGCTTCTGTACAAAGTGGTCTTCCTCAATAAATGCATGCTCTTTATACAAAAAATTTTTCGGCAGCGCCTTTTTTTCCCACTGCTGCCTCAAAAACAATCTTTCGTCAACAAATCCAGTTTGGATTTTTGTATTATTCTTTTGTACTTGTACTTAAGTTTTTATGCAGCTTTACTTTAGATTTGGCTACATTTACTTCCATGTTATCGCACATGCTGGTAGTTTGTGGGAAGGGTAATTAAAAAACATCAAGTTAACTTGTTATCGTATTACTTCGCATAAAATAGGAAACAAATCAGACTAATTTGCCACTATTATAGAAAAGGGTCTTAAAACTGGTTATTTGTCGGTTTAATTAGCAACCCAGATTAGTTTGCGTGATTGATTTTATTTAGCTACTTTTTTATGTTTTTTGAAAACGTTTTTAATTGCACTGTTTGTTTTCACTGTAATATTCATTCCTTGGTTTACCCATGTCTGCGAAAAGGGTCTAAATTACCATCCTAAACACACATCTGGATATTGATTCTGTTCGCAAAACTGTTGACAACTTTTGCCCTTTAAATTGAGGCTCCTCTAATGTTTTTACGACCGGCCACCGATTACATGGAAACTTTTTCCGGGGCACAAAAAAAACCGGACTCGAATACCATCAATCATACAGCTCACGTTTTGATTATTCCATACAAAAGGTTAATAAATCATCTTCAACTCCGTAATTCCTGTCGCATTTAAATAATACGTTTTATTACAATTTGGAGCAGTTTCGTAAAAGCTTCCTCTTAAAAACCCGACAAGCAATTCCTTTTTGCGAATCGTTTAGACCCTGGGCGGTAACTAAGAAGGTTGGTTCAATAGTTGCCTTTTTGTATTAGTGCGATAACCCTTGGAAAGACCTAAAGTTCATAGTTTTATAAATGTCATGAAGTTTAAAACGATATTATTTAAAATTGATAATGTTCTCTGACGGCCTTGCGACTTGTCAATCGCTCAAGAGAAGTCGTTGCGTCACGGCGCGACGTCCGTTTTTAGCCCTGTACCACTTTTTCATTTGTGGGCTCTAATTATCCTGAATAGAAATTCCAGTACGTCTAATCGTGAGAAGTACGTCCGATCTATTTTCACTGCAAAATAGATAATCTATCTTGTTCAAATCGAACACGTACAAAACCGGAATGTATTTTTTTATGCTGTTTTGTCGACTCAAAATGGTCTCGCCTTTTGAGGAGGCTGGGGACATAAAGAAAACAGGAAAGGAGAGAAAAATGACATCTTTTTTTTCTCTCTTCTGTTTTATCCACCGTTTCACTTATAAATTTTTAATTCGTCTTCAGTTACAGTGCTTTCAGGAAAATATGTTTTGGAGAAAAAGAATCGAAGCCAAATGCTCAGATATCAAGTTTCAACTTAAAAGTTTGATTTTGGGGTTTCGGGGCCCGTTTAATTTTTGTTGTTTAAACTGACTTATTTCCAAGTTTCTTTTAAGTTGGAGCTTAAATCTTTTTTAGAACCAAGTAGTATTGAATACTTAAAGTAAAAGAGGATTTTCATCCTCATACCTTTTGTTTCAATTACTTATTTCTTTTTTTCCCTCGATCCTATTGGACTGTTTTTTACTCCCTCCATTTTGCTCCGATTCTTTTTTGTGAAGTGAAACAAAAAAGAAAAAAAGAAGACCATTTCCCTTCCTTATGAATAAAGACTTTATAATTTCAAGACTTCTGAGTCTTTAAAACTTCATTGCTTTTAAGAATTCATTAATTTAACCGCCGAGATGTTCCTTGCGAACCAAGTGTTGAAACAATTGCGTGGAATATTAAAAAATTTAAAACGGATTTCTCGAATCGATCTATGCTAAGCTATTTTTATTTCTATGGCTTACACAGTTTTTTCTCAGACCTAAATGGCCTACTGTTTTTTTTAAATGAAGAAAATCTATTGGATTTCAATTAATGATTGCGTAATACGTAATTTGTTTGTTGTATCCGCGATTTTTTTCTTAATTGACGATAAGCTATCAATCATTCCAACATCTTTTTAAAATAATATTTTATAACTGTCAGATTTTGGACTTTTTCCTCCATTGTGGATTATACGTGAAAACTCTTTCTGATTTATACATATTGAATTGCTTTTTTTGACCTTTTCTCACATTTCTTCGATTCCCATCGAAATAAACGAAGACGATTGAATTGGGGTAAAGTGGGTTTGGTGTCTTTCTTGCCTTGGAACTTCACACTGGAACGCAATATTATACGAGACCGGAAAAAATAAAGAGGCTTGGAAAATGAGAGGAGAAATTCCGTTTTCCCTTCTCGAAGAATTTAAATTCGTCCGTTTATTTTTAAAGATTTCTTCATCCTCATTTATAGAATTCATAAAATCATCAAATTTTAGTCGCCCCACGCTCAATTTTTTTTCTTCCACTTCCTTTTCAAAGAACGAGAAAATAACTTATGAAGTTATGACATTTTTATGAAAAATACATGAGCGTGTGCCTTCGTTCTGCCTTTTTTTGGTGACATTCCAAAAAGAACGTAAATAAACCGCCTACGAACTTTCTGATAAACTGAACTCATAGTTTGAAAAATAATTTCGTTGCATTTATTTTCCTGTCGATGACAGGTTGTGCAACCATTTTCTCATGTTTTTTCCCATCCAATAAGTAGATCACCAATAATGATGGGAGCTGAATTTGAGGGCGTTCTGAGAACGACAGTTCTGCGTCCATGGTAACTTGAAAGTGAATAATTGAGCTATCGATCGCGAAAAAATCTTCTTTATAACAAAACATAACTTATCATTTTCAAATATCAGTTTGGTCTCTGGGTAATTCAATCGCTAAGCCTCTCGGTACTCATTCATCTTGATCGTTGGATATCAAATCCGCAACCCATTTTGCCATTTATCAAATATTGCTGACTTATCAGTCTTTCCGCTAACCCGTCGTCAAATAATGAAGGTAAAAACGGTATTTTTAGTGAAGTACTCTAATTTTGGATTAAAAACTTGGTATTTGATCCTATTAATGAAGTAAACCACCAGCGCTTTCCACTTGTATCATCTCCCTGACAACCTGTTATATTCAATGAGATGGTAATTGGTGCTTCGTTTAAAACCCTGTTCAGAGCCTAACCGTCTTTTATTAGATCTATCTCCTGTTTAACAACCGTTTTAATTGCTTCCCAGCTTCCTGGTAACTTAATTTAGAATCTAACCAAGTTTCCAATCTTCGATCAATATATCAAGTTTTATCGGCTGAAATAGCTTTTTTATGGGTTAGTTTTTTTGGTCGGTTTTTCTTTCGTTTTCTCTCTTGAGCACGTCTTCAATGTTTGATGAAGGCTTAAAAGTTTACGTTTTCCGTGAACAAACATGTAAGTTTTCCTTTTCTCCCATCGCCTTATTAATTCAAAATCACATCAAATAGAAACTCTTTTTATTCTTGGGAAGGGTTCGGTTTTTTTCCGGACGTAATTGCTCTTGGGTGGTTAATGAACTCTTCTGTACTTGTTAAGTCGAGCCCTCAAACCGGGTTAAGTAGTGAAGCTCAGCAACCTTTTGTTCAATATAAAAATCACAAAACACGAGTTAGAAGAAATCTCTTTTTTTATGAATTATTTAAAATGTTATATTCTTTATGATGATAAACGTTTTCCGTTGTCAATAGAACCGGTTTCTCAGCATCGGGTCATATCCCAGTAGAAATCTCCATGCACCACACACTTCATAGATCTGAACATAAAAGTAAAATTAATAATGTAAATGGTTTCCGTCTGAAACACGAGCTAATCATCTAAATGCTCCCTCAGTTATCAATCTTTAAAAAGGCTTCCCTTAACAGAACCCGCATTGCTGACCTGAATTCACGATTTTGCGAATCTGACTTTGAGTGTTTTGTGCTTTATTATGACTTTCGACTTTCAATTTATTCTTATGGGGAACAATATTTTTCTTATTTCGCTTATAGGCTCCCTGGGTTGAAATTCTGGATCACCCAGAAGGAAATCGGATGAGCCTCCCCATGCATAAACGTGTGAGAAGCATGGTTCAACGCTCTCGTCTTTTATCCACTCGACCCATTCACCCATATAGAGAAACAAGCGTACCTACGGAAAATCGAAAGTTCAATGAAAAAGAGATTTAGAAAAATCTCGGGATATTGGCAAAGGAAATCCAATAATGAAGCATAAAGCATTTTATCTCAATCATGTGTTTGCTTTCAAGCAAAAAGTTTCAACATACATGGCCATGATTTGGAAATTATTTTTGTCTACACTACTCTTTTGTTTATTGGACGAGGCGGTACAAGGTATAACAATGAAAAATAGGACGTCATTGGAAGACAAATGTAAGTGTTCGGAATTGCTCACTTTTTCGGGTAGAAATCTCGGAGAAGTTTTGGACCAGATTTCATTATATCTGGACGAAAAACCTAATCAACGTGGAGAAAGCGTTTGAAAAAAATTCGTAACTGTTCCCGAATTCAAAATTTTACCTGCGTTACTCGTTTTTGGGAGATTCCTCCGACTGGAGATGAAATCGAGCAGAAGCCTATAAGGAGTCCCCCTGTTCTGAGAAACCCTCCCGAAATTTCGTCTCCGAACATCACTTTCAAGTCATCACCGGTCACCGAAAAAGGAGATGGATTCTCTTTTAACATCGATTATGAAGAAATGATGAGAGAGATTTGTAAAAAGAGACCTAAAAAGCCTGAAACGAAGCCTAAAAAGGTCAAAACTCCTGTTCCTGAAGTACCTGAAACTAGATTTTGCTGTAACTCTCTGGAACCAATATTGAACGTCCTTAAAGAAGACATATTGTGCATTGTGAATTCAAATGACGCCTGCTCTGCATACAAAACAAAAAAAACCTAAACAATAAATCATAACACATTTTTCCTTTTCAATTGAAATTTCTTTTTTTTACATTTCTTGGCCGCATGATTGGATATTCACTGATCCATACATAATTTACTGGGTTACTTTCGCGTAGTTTTAGACCCTCTAGTTGAGCTAGAAGTTAGGTTGTACGAAGGGCTTTTACTGAACTTTTGAAATTGAATTGTCCCAGAATCAAAAAAGTTGAGATTAGATTCGGTGTGGCCATTACGGATGACTGTACACTTTGATGGTGGAATGTGTCAAATCACTCTTTTTATTTACTCTCCAACCTTATGAATATTATGTCGAATCATTGATTCTTTTGTCAGGGGCTTAAAGTTTATATAACCTTCAAGTCAACAAAGGTGAAGCCAAAAACTCAGGAAACGTCCTATCAAAGGGTGTGATTTTATCCCTAATTGAACAATTGCACAGCCTTCGCTCCCTTTTGTTTCTTGTCTTATTGAATTATCCTTTGATGTTAAATCATGTTTTCGCTTGTTTTTAGGAGCAGGCTGCTCAAGATGCCAAGCAACAAGTGAGCAGTTCGGTCGAAGATACGGAAGATCTTTCTCCGTTGCCCAACACAGTTCAAAGGCCGGCTATCAGGCGAGGGGGAATCTCTGCAGAACCGGTGACTGAAGAAGATGCTACAAGTTATGTTAAGAAGGTAAAGACTTGATGTATATTATGTTGGAGATGGAATATTTTTTAGTTTAAAGTGAAAAGTATCACTATACGTGTCTTCTTAAGGTTCTTCCTCTTTTGGCACTTCACAAACTCTCAGCGCACCTTGACTAGACACTTCCCCCGTCTTGATCGGGAGGACCCTTTCTCATAAGGGCACTGTTCTCTTTCACTTCTACGCACAGCCAAAAGAGTCTCAAAGGATGAACCCTCAGGAGACACTTACAGTGTTACCTCTTCTCCCTTAAGCTAAAAAAATTTCCAATCCCGATCTATAAAAAAAAGCATATTTTATTTTTTGTTAGGTTGTTCCTAAAGATTACAAAACGATGGCTGCCCTTTCAAAAGCCATCGCGAAAAACGTCCTCTTCTCTCATCTCGATGAAACGAACGCTCCGATATATTCGACGCTATGTTCCCTGTCAACTTTTTACCTGGAGAGACCATCATACAGCAGGGTGATGAAGGAGACAATTTTTACGTTATCGACCTTGGAGAAGTCGAGGTCTACGTCAATAATGAGCTTGTAGTTACAATCGGGGAAGGGTCCAGTTTCGGCGAGCTTGCACTCATCTACGGTACTCCAAGGGCGGCAACCGTCAAGTCCAAAACAGCCGTCAAACTCTGGGGTATTGACCGCGATTCTTACCGTAGAATACTTATGGGATCAACTATAAGAAAACGAAAAATGTACGAGGGATTCCTTTCCAGAGTCTCCATTCTTGGTAAATTTTAGTACCCAAGTTAATTATTTAAGCTTATTTTTGTTTCAGAGAGCTTAGATAAATGGGAAAGATTGACAGTTGCTGATGCACTCGAGACTGTCTCTTTCTCCGATAATGAGGCCATCGTTAAACAGGGTGAACCTGGTGACGACTTTTACATTATTGTCGAAGGCACTGCTTTAGTCCTACAATGCAGAGGAGAAGGTGATACTTCCGTCGAAGTCGGAAAATTAGGACCCTCAGACTATTTTGGTAATTATTTTCTTAATGTAGAAATTTTCTGTTTTTCATATTCAGGTCATCAGACCCCAGTTCAAAATTAATAATAGAGTCTCTTGAAGAGATATGAGGGCTGGGGGTTGGTCATTAGAAATTCCGCTTTCCGACCCCTCTATTCACTAGATGTCTCATGAATATTTATTTTTCATCAACTGTCTTTCCACTGATCGAAAGTAACGTTAAAAACATTTAAATTGAGTGAAAAGATTCAACAAAAAATAGGGCCCCTTGATGTTTTATAAGACAGGTCGGTTTATGTGGGGAACTCATCCATCTTTTCACTCCTCTTTTTAGACTCCTTTTTATCAGATCTTGGACCCAAGCCAATTCCTTCTTCATGATCGATACAAAAACTTCCTACGGGGAAGGTCGTTTTAGGTTGAGTTTTTTATTCGCTTCTATAATTTCTGAAGGATGTCAATTAAGATAATGGCCATCGGTTCAATTGAAAAAATTAAACTGTGATCACTGTTTGTAGTTTACCTTATTTCGTGTTTTTTTCTCCTTTTTATATTTTCACAACTTCTCAAAGGAAAATTTTTTTTTTTTAATAAAAGAAGTAGATATAACCAATGAGCAAGAGGCTTACTCTTCCTATTGGTTAATCTACTCTTTTTTGATACTTGTTGGCCTCAGGCCGTTACAAGGGGGGAGGGGGGTTGGACCCAGGCGGGGGCTTTCGCCATAATGCCGTGGCGCCCTTTTTTCGGGACCAACTACCAGAGGAGTGGCCTAACTAAATCCACAGATTTGTAGAGGGATATTTTTAATTGGAATTTACTTCCAACCAAAAATCCCTATACCCAACCTGGGATCGAACCCCGGTCTTCCGTGGTGTGAGTCAGAGACTGAACCCACCAGCCACGGAGCCGGTTTCAAAGGAAATTTAATTTAGTGTAAGAAGTTTTAATTAGCATTCGTCTCAATACAGCAAATGTCATTTTTTGATTTTAGGTGAGATTGCTCTTCTTTTGGATCGACCAAGAGCTGCCACTGTTGTTGCGAAAGGACCATTAAAATGTGTCAAATTGGACAGAGCGAGATTCGAACGTGTTCTTGGCCCATGCGCCGACATCCTCAAAAGGAACATAACTCAGTACAACAGCTTTGTCTCGCTATCTGTTTAGTTTATAATTTAAAAAGAAACAATGTCTAAAAAATTGTTATCAAACCCGTCATCGGGATTTGAATTCCCGAATTCAACTTTAAACAAATCAACCGAAAGCTTTACTGTCTTAACATTTAACTTTACCTTTCAAGGGAGCTAAAAAGTCACAACTTGATGGAGGAAAATGTTTAGGTGCCCTCAGGCCTCTTCTTTTGACGTTTTTGGACCATTTTTCATCTTATTTTTAATGTTCTAAAAAGCTAAATAAAACCTTGGGTCCTCCACTGTCCAGTCCTTTTTGACCTTGGCCATTTAACGTCTCCAAAATATCATTTCAAAAATCCAGTATTCAATACAGGTCAAAAATCTTTTTGTTGTTTTTATTTTATGAATATGTAAAATTGTTAAATGTATTAATTATTTAAATGTTAATAATTATAATTAAAAAATAATAATATATTAAAATAAAAAATTGGATTTATCTTGTGGTCATTCTTTTGAGTCAACGAAATACAAAGTTTCCTTTCATTAACTTTTAATACAATTTAAATTACAGAAAAGAGACAAAAGTACAAAAGTTTAGACACTTGAAACTTGATACGCTCTGAGTTAATATTCTTGTCCGCCCCAGCGAGGCTGAAATAAAATAAAATTAAAAACAAATATTATTTTTTAGAAGACTTACATCCAATGCTTTTCCTTTAACTTTCTTATCAATAAGAGACAAAATGGCTTCGGTTTTTACACTTAAAGTGTCGACTTTTTCCAAAAGCTGCTGATAGGGCGAAAGCGGCTGTGTTCCCATAATGACATGGCCGAGTTTCGAGTCGATTTTCGCATCAAGACGTGCCGACCTGATCAAATTTACAATCCAACACTCGGCATCTTCAGGGTTCATGTTCAACTTTTCTGCCAACATGCTGTCAAAAAATTATAAATGGTTTTCGGTGCATAAAAAAGTAACTTACGATATACTAATACATTGATGTATGCGGCAAAACGTTTCGAAGATCATCAAACGGGCGTTTTCGACGAAATCTTCGATTATTCCGACGAGGAAGAAATCGTTGTATACGACCTCTTGACATTCGTGAAGTTTCTGACGAGCAGATTCAAAATCAAAATTGACGTAAAGATGTTCCAAAAATCGGTGATAGGGTCACGGTATGTATAAGACTCCTGCTGGATCACTTTTACCAAATCTCTTAAGCAACTCCTTCTAGCTCTGTTCACAATTACCGCCGCCGATAAGTATCTCAAAATATGAGGGCACATCGTTTGTATCGCGTTTAAATAACTGAAAAAATTTATTTAAAAAATTAGGTACTTATAGCTAGCCCTGAGCTCTCTCCTCTCTGGCACTTGACTTACTTTGGCCTATAAAGGATCATATCGATGATAAGGTCCCTCCCTTGGTCATGATTGAAGTAAGTAAAAAGACTCCAGTGTATAAGCCATGTGCGTTGCTGAAGACTCTGCAGAGAAGTCGAAAACGAGTTGCCGTCAATATACTCCTTAAGTTTATTCAAATCTTCCAAAGCAGAATCCCAACATTGCGTCAAAATTTCAGAAGCAAGTTTCCCCCAAAGTACGGTCAAATAATTCTTCAAAAAAAATTAAGTTAAAGGCTACATTAGAATAAAAAAACATACTTTATCAGTGGATGGCATGACGAGAAGGTAGAAGTAAAGGTAGTTTGCAGACTTTGAATAGCTCCCGCACTCGTAGAGACATTTGCTGAGACGAATAAGTGAATCCATTTTATCAAATGGGAACTGAAATAATAGTAAATTATAAACTTAATTTAATATTCTCATAAATCTAGTGTCATAGTTGGGGTGTGGTGGAGAAAGTGTAGAAAAGCAGTTTTTATCAAAAATGCCCAAATAACCTATATAGGTAAGCAAATTAGCAAATAACCTTCCAAAAAGAACAGTTTCAGAGTGACCAATAGGAAGAAGGCCTCTCCCTCATTGGTTAATGCTATTAATCGCAAGATAACTAGAAAAGGAAGATTCTGTGAAAATTTTGGCCGAGAAGACGTGGGAATGGACGGACGGACGGCACCACAGACAACCTCATGATCAGTATGGGTCACAAATCAGTTTGTGTTGACCATTTACCAAAGGCCATAACTTGTAGGTCAAACTTAGAGGAAATATTGTGGCTAAAATGTCATTTTTTGACATTTATCTAAATGAGCCACTTTTAATGGGCGATCCTTTTCACAAATAACTTTTCCCATAAATTAAACGGTTCGCCATCTTTTTCAGGATTGCACCATACTATACAGTAATCACAAAGCACACTTGAAAGTACTCTTTTTCACTATAGCACATCTTAATAACAATTACACCTGAAACTGCAAAATTACTTACGTTTTTCATTTCTGTCAGGTATGTTAACAACTTTTTAGGGTCCCGATGTCCCTGAATGTAATTAATCATACTGTCATCTTCAATGACTGTAGTAATAGGTTTTGCTGCTTCCTTAACAGCTTCCAATTCAGCTAGTACTTCTTTACGCCTATTACCGAGTTTCTAAAAACCAAACGTCAATCAAACCACAAAAAACACCCAATACTTCTAGAAGATCTTTATCCGGGTTCGGATCCGCCTTCAATATATCCAACGAGTAATCAACCATAAAAGTACTATTGATGATCGCTTGTTTCGATTGAAGAATGTCTTTTTCATTGTAAATCTAAAAGAAAATTAAACGTCAAAAGACGCTTACGGAAAATGCGTTTACCTCTTTGGCAGACAAGAATTCCAGAAGAGGGAATACAAGATGTTTATCGAGATACGGAGCGAGGACAGCCGTTAAATCAAATTTCGCCATTTTGACTGTCTAAAAAACAATAAAACTTAGCAAAAAATTGACCAAAATACAATAAAATAGTGTAAATCACCACGGGTTTAACCTCAAAAAATGTTTTTACCGTATGCTCCGGGCGAGGTGGTTTAACCTTCTGATTGTTACAACAAATAAGGTCCAACAACTTTATTTTATGTTCTTTTTTATTTCTAATACAATACTTGTAATTAAAAGAGTAAAGAAAAATATTTAAAATCATAATCATTATTAAAAAACAAAAATAAATCATAAATGTTGTAGTGGTCACATTGGTTTGAATTTTTTTTTATATTAGTGACGTCATGAAACGATGACGCAATCATCGATCCCGTAACCCGTTTAGTCGAACCCGTTTTTCGGTGGCGGATCCTAACGGCGACAGTTTGAATTTCGCCTTCGATCACGTTCCGGGTCAAACTTCTTATTTTCGGAACGTCAAGATTTTTGAAAAGAAATTTCAATTCATAACCACGTGAAATATTCAAAAGTCTGTTTCTTGTTTTTTTCGTTTCAGTTTTAAATTGAAAGTGATTGTGATCGAAGATATTCGGGATTTTTATGCCTTCAGACAATAAATGGGTGATACGAGCGGTCAAGTTGTAAGTACATACATTCATAATATTATTTAATTACAAAATAAGATAAAAATGTACAAAATTATAAAATTGTTTATGAATAATCCACATTTTTTGAAATGAGGTCAAGGGTTTTTATCAAAAGGGTTCGTATAGTATCACCTCCTTTTGAAAATGTAAACCCATGGAGGTTTCTTTTCAATCCCTTTCCTAATTTTCTTTAAAAATTGATACTACGTTCGTTATTATTTAAATATGGAGTTTTTGTAGGTTAAAATATGTGAGAGTTGAGAGAGGAAAAAAAAAAGTGGTTAAGGCCGGTTTTTTCAAGGATTTCGAGAAAATGTCATCGATTGGTCAATGTTGCCTTTTTAAGGTTCGCATTATAAAATTCTTACCCCAGTGCCCATTTTTGCTTTTAATTTATATTGTTCAAAATTTCAAAATCCAAAATTTGAATACAAATTCATTTGTTTTATTGAAATTGAATTAGAACAATAAATTTCGGAAATATGAGGATGTTCCCCTTTTCTGTAATATGTAGTTTTTACGACGGCCGCTAGATAGGGACTCGTGTTCAACTTACGTAAGTACCTGCCCTCTCGATTTGCTCGGAATTCAAGTACGAGGAGAGAAAGAACATATTTTAAATTTTTTAAGTATCGAGGTAGAAAAAATTAAAGTCTTTGCCCAGCCAGGGCACCCAAAAGAGGCGTAAAGAGCCCAAATTTCTCCCTACTGCCATTTCGATCTTCTGCAGAAATTCCATTTAATTGAAGGCAGTATTTGGTGAAGATCGGACCAATATTTCTGCCGTAGAAAATCAAAACTTGGCAAAATCTCCGCCATTTTTGTGAATTTCAAAAAAGTCTTTTGACAGGTAACTAAGAAATTGTGAAAATCTGAAATTATATTTTGAGTAAAAAGCTCAAATAACAAAATTATACTATTTTGAACGGCTCTTCTGCCTTTATATTGTAAAAAATCCTTGAAAATCTTTCGGGCTTAATGATAGGGGAAAAAAATCAATGCTAGTCACTCAATACTAATTTGTAATTAGTTTGTTCTGTCCAAAGATTTTAAACGATTCCTAACTTCGTACAATCTCAATTCAGAACGCCAAGGACGTTTATTTTAATAAGTATGATTCGTTTTTGTAACTTGGAAAAACTGCTTCATCACAGTTGTTTTGAAATTATTACTGATAGCTGTGTTTTTCACAGCCATTAAAACTTCAAGGGTATTCTAAAAAAATATAAACAAATTGCTAATGGAATCACACATTTTCCTGTATTCATATCGGGGAAAAAATTTGTGGAAATAAAAGGTGTAATTTGTCTGTGAGGTTGAATTTTTTTGTTGTGAAGTTTTAGATGAAAATTCGAAGAAAAGGAATCTACTTAAAAATTTAATATCTGTGGATTTTATGTTGAAGAGTAAAAAAAGCTCCCTATCGTAAAGTTTTATTATGAGCGGGAGACAATGTTGTGTCTGGGCTTAGGGTCGTTGAACCTTAGGAGGGTCCCCCTTTCGAATCCACCCTCAAATAGTCTAGACACGTGGTATTGATCATACCCCCCTTTGAGCGACCAAATGGTTCACGTAGGGGAGAGACCACGTGGTTACAACTTTACTACGCCCTTCCCCCCTTCGAACGTCCCCATTATTTTTTCCTCCGGAGACGGAAATTTCCGTTAAAGTGAACTGATAATTCTCTTAATGGAATTGAGTGACCGAAAGCTCAGAACGGGAAATCGCCCAGACTCTCAGGAATGGGGGCAAGGCCTTCCGGATCCGAGGCTCTATGGAGAAGCCCAGGAGGGAACCTGTAAAAATAAACGGCGGATTCATTCTGCAAAAAGAAACTAACGGAATCAACGTCGCGTTCCCTTCAAGTCGTTCCTTAATCGAGACTATGGCCTATTTCGAGTCCTCAATGTTTTCTGAACGTCTCGGATATTTAAAATTAAACGTATCCATCTGCCAACTCGACTAATGAGTTGTCGGCTGTCGCCGTTTTATTTATTGCTCTTTCTCTACCTCACTTCATCTACCTTTTTAAATTTGAGCATTTCGCACCTCCTCATTAGCGATGGCTTTATTACCTTAAACCCTTGTCCCAGTTTAAAAAAAGTCATCATAGGCGTCTACCTATTTGGAATAAGTGTGTTAAAGTCTTTTGCCACTTATAAAAAAATAAGGACTAACTGGTGAAAATCGGACCAACGGCCGCAGCGCAATTTTTAAACTTCAAACTTGCATATCTACGCCATTTTTTCGAAATTGAAAAATCCCAACGATGATTTCTTGTTCAACTATTCAGGAAGGTTGTGTGAAAATCGGTTGAAAACTGTTGAAAACTGCCGTAAAGTGTTCCGGAAAAAATGCTACGGCCGCGGAACCACAGACAAAGTTGAGATCGGTAAAGATCAATATTCGATTTGACCCTCCCCCAAAAACCCTACGTGGATATCAACTTCTTTAAGAAAATTTACAAATGCTATAGAAATCAGATATTGGATTAACTTCAGTTTTTTCGTATTGGTTACAATCCTGAGAAAAGAAATTCAATCTACGGTGAAAATTTTTGATAAAACCACAAAAAGAAAGTTGCCTTTGTTCAATTTAATTATTACGAAAGAACATATAAGTTTCTTTTTAAACGGCAAAAGCGTGGAAACTTGAATATATCAATGGTAAAATAGATAGGATTTAAGGTCCTTAAGAATAGGAGACCTATGATCCTCAAATGCTTAAACTTTAAGGTCAACTATATTTTCTTAATGAATTCATGTCGTTGACTGTCAAATTTATTCAGCTCTACATCTACGTTTCAATTTGAAATAAGAGTACGAAATAAAAACGTTATTGTCGGAGTGAGTAGGTTCCCGCGCTTCTTCTTTCGAGGCTCCCCACCTTTGCAGGTGCAATGCACTCCTGGAATGGACACTCAAGGCGGGAAAAGAGATGATAGGGGGAAAAAAACAACAACAGGACGCCTTGGATCTTAGACTCACTACCGAACATCTTATCTCGACCGGTTTTATCTGTTCTTCAGTAGAAATTTTCCACTGGCACAGAAATTAACTAGAGAATGTTAAAATATATTGTTAGTCAGATGATAATTGACAAAGCACATCAGAAAGTGTGTCCTATTCTACCCTGGGTTTCCTAAATAGTGCTTTATCCCTGAGTACATTTTGACTGAAACTCTTTTTTTTCTTTCCTTTATGACCTTGATTTGGTTTACTTCTGCTCTGTAAGAACTTGAGGAGTCTTTTAGTGTCAAATTAACCTAGGTGCTATTTAAATAAAGCAGTGTGCACTTGACTTTCGGGAAGTATAAATTATTCCATATCCTGTTTTGAATTCTTTCAAGTTGCGTTTGTCCGCGATCATGATACAGTTGGCCGGGTTGAAGGCTGTTTTCGAGGTCATAAAACCGAAGAGGAGTCACGCTCTCAAGGTTTTGGCGGGAAGGAACGAACCTTGCTCTCTGTTTCTTAAGAAGAGGTGAAGGGACTTGCTACGTCCTCCTCTTTGTTCCCGCCTAAAACTCGTTCCAAGTGGGGAGCTAAAAGGTGAAGCTTCTTCCCAAGATCAACGCTCCCAAGAATGCTTCCTTCGAATTCTCTCTTTTTTGTTTTCTCCTAATTTAGCTATCTTCTTTTAAAACGTGAGATATTGACTAAACCAAGTAGGATTCTTAGATCTTAAATGTAATTTATATTTTATCACCGAAGTGTTTTTTTAAAGCGATTATTAAAGTTTAAACAATTAATAGTATCATGTTCATGGTCAAATCATTTAAAAAAAAAAATTTTGATGAATTGATAGGTTAGGAATATTATGTTTCGTTCTAGTTTGTCTGAACGTCGCGTCGCAGCTAACGATGGCTCTGTCCCAAAGATCTCCATTATGTCACAAAATGTTGTGACACCCGTCGCCGATGGCTAAATTCGTGTAAACGGATATTGTAAATCAACTGGCTCATCCCTTTCGCACTCGTTCAACAACCTCATGTTTAAAAATAGCTTCGGGATGCGCCTTTAAAAAGCCACGAGAGTGGAACGGAAATATCGTGTCTAGACTGGAAGCTTTTTAGTGTTGAGTGTGAAATAGTGGAAGGATGGAAACGGTGGAGGGCGGAGGAACTTCGTTGCAACAAGAGGTCATTGCCATCTTCCCTACAACGCAATCTCCCTTCGAAAATCCAATAAGTCCCCACGCGTTTCCAATCCCCCTATTTTTTCCACAGCACGTCCGTTTCTAACTTCCTATCCATCTCGGATTACAACTCGTTTTAATAACAGCTAACTCGTATCAACTAGTTTTCTTTATTTTAATAGCGGCTAGGTCGTTCACTTCGATGTCCTTCAGACGGAACACATGCCGTTTTCCCCCTGTGGTCAAATACTAAAAAAGGACTCTTCTCCGTCTGCTCATTTATTCTGACCTTTATGTTTTTAAAAGTAATTGGCCATTTTCCAATGCTTTGGATTCTTACAGGGTTAAGAGAGAAATAAACTGCTTTTCGAATCACTCTTTTCAGGCTTCGTCGTAATAACTATACCTAGTGATGCTAAATGTCAGCTAAGTGGCTATGGCTAGTGGTGTATAGCTTGAAATTACTTCTTCCACTGTCATTCTAGATTGTACGCAGTTCCTTACGTAACCATCTGTCAATAACGTGGAGTGGACAAAAATAGTAGACAACGCCGCTTTGAGATGAATGAAAATTTTATCGGGAAGTTCAAAGGTTTTATAGATTGTACGACCGTTTGGGGTTGTTTTTAGATCTAATCACGTGGAGATTAAATGGTGTAAAACGAAGATTTTTTCGACAAGATTGTTTTTGTTTCCCATCAGAAAGCCATGATAGATATCTCGATTCTATTTACACTGGAGACCGTGAAAAAAAATCGTTACAAATGTTCCAATGACCTCTTTTGTATTTTGCTACACTAATGTCAGAATTGGAAATCGTAATTTCCATACTCGCCAGTTAGCGATGTTGCTTATTATTTATATCTTTTAAGCTAAATATTTTTTTTTTTCCAAAAACGTGATTTTGGAGTTGGAAAAATGATCTCGGGTTCGTCAACTTGTTTATTTGTATTCCAACCTTGAAAATTAAGAGTTTGTTTTTCGTCTCTTATTTATCGTCAAATATTTTTGTTGTAAATATTTCACTGCTAAGGGTCAAGAGCTCTTCATTTTAACACAAAACAACCATTTTCGACATATCGGAGAAAATAGTAGTTTGACATTTGGGGAATACCTTATCTATAAAATTTATTTTTAGATTTTCCTTATTTCTTCCCAGAAAAATTGTCGGGAAAGTAAAAACAAATTCCATTGAGCCCGCCTCGGTTGTTTACCATCCGGGCGGATCTCTTCTCGGAATGAAATGAATTGTTTTGAAATGCCCTGAGTCATAGACGAGGCGTACCCTCAGATAAACAGTTACAAACAAGAATTTCCGTACCAGGAAACTCCTTGTACTCAATGTCTCTGGACAAAACAAAAAACATTTTTCTCTTGTAAAAGTCCGTGATGCTTGTGACTATTTTTTTAGAGAAAAAAAATCTTTTGACACTTAATATCACTAAAAATAACACCTGGACTGTTTTCAAACAACTAGACTTGGCACAAACGTTTATTGTCTGAACGATTTTTTTTAATCAAGGCAAAACCAAAATTTTTATGCACTATGGTTACTTAAGGAAGAGCTGCTGAAAATGTTTTAAGATTCCAATTTAGGGATGGGAAGCGAACTAATTTATTACACATTTCGGTTTAATGTGTTGGTAAAGCACCTGAGGTATCCTTAAAGTTAATTTTATTACATAAGGTTGCAATTTACCTTCTTCCTTGGTCATTATTGCCCGCCATACTGTAATGTGGCACCCTATTTCGTTTATTTGCGCCACTAGTAAAGGAGACTCCAAAATGTACATTCCGGAAAACACCCCTTGAATACCTGACGGCTTTGCATGTGCTAACCGAAACGCCTTTTAAAATTTTCTATATAAACAGCGGAAGTGATCGGTTATCTTTTTGACCCTTGGTTACCCTCAAAAACTATGCCTGCTTTAGTAAAAGAATGATTTTTAGAAGTTTGATCTTCGAGTTGGAATTTCCCATAGAATATGGACAAGGATGTTTTTTTTGTTTTCGGTTTTTTGTTTACAAACAAGAAATTTTTTTGGGTTAAAAGCTGAATACAATTGAAGTGAAAGTTGTTGTTTTTTTCTTTCCTCTGGATTTTGGAGGGAGATACTCGGGCGTTAGCCAGGGGGGAGTGATAGGGCAGAGAAGGGAGGTAGTGCCCGCTCAAACCGACTCGAACCTTTCGCCTTTCAGTGCCTCTTTGGCTTCCCGCCCGTCTACAATAATGGAACGTAGACTTAAAACGAACAGTTGGAACCCAGTTTCGGTCATTTCAACCGCGATTTCCACTCTTTTCAACGTCCAGAAACACAAAAGAAAAATGGACAAAGTCAAGGTAAAAATATTGTTCAAATTAAAAAAATTAAATTAATTTCTTCAATAACTAATTCCTCAGACGCCTTTTTTAACATGCTTTTCACTTGAATTTTCATTCAATTAAAAAATTTGTCGTAGTATTTCCATTTCACAATTTTGACAAATCTGAAACTTCAGTATACTAATTCTAATAGGTGCATTAAATGTCATTTTTCGACCTTATGTTTTGTTGTTTAAATTTTGAACCTCTTGTTATGCAAAAGGCCTTGCATGTTGCAAGTTCCGTTCTGAATTCCTGGCGTGCCTCGTTTATCAGTCAGCGGTGGTGGGTGGTTTCCACCTTCATTCACATATTTCTAGTACTTTAACTAAAAATAACAGGAAAAAAAAATAAAAATATTGAAATTTCTACTCATCAATATTTATTAAATTGTTAATTTCTTGTTTTAAGGTTAATGTTATTCTTTTCCTGGCTGTTTGACTATAAAATAATGTCAACATTAACGCTTTATTATTGTGAATGTATGTATTTATTTTGTAGCTTAACTTTAAAAAGAGAGGAGACCTCGTACATGACATACTTAAGGCTGATAAACACTTATTTTAGTCTAGGCCTTCAGTTTCGGGAGGAGGGATTTCTTTAAAAGGGCGTGGGATGCATTTCGGTTTCCCATCGATCTTGAACGTGATGTCATTGATGACGTTGAAGCTGACGTAACTGCTGACGTCATTTTATTATTCACGTGCCCGACCGCCACCCCCCTGGGGGGCGGAATGTTTCATAATGTTGCTGATTGTTTTAGGTGTAGGCGTTGCTCCCACTTCTTGCCCTATTTTCGAATGCTTTCAAGTTGGAAAATGTTGACGTAATTCAGTCCTCAATTAATTTTTTTAAAAACTTAATTAACTAAATTGTTCTACATGGGTTTCTCCTAAAAAAAAATAAACCCGAAAAACAAACAGTGCGTTGTCACCTTGTCATTGTCCTCCAAAAACATTTTTTTTTTCTCTCTCTCCTCGACTAGACTATTTTACCTTGGCTGATTTAATTTTTAACCATTCACGGATACATTCTTAATAACGTAGTTTACTAAAAAAGTTTTTTTTTGTTGTGTTTTTATGTAGGTGGGTAATTTATTCATGGAAATCTGTGTTACGTAATAATATTTTATTAGATATTTTTCCCGTTGTTATGACGATTGCGTAATAGTTATGGTAATAAAAAGTTTAATAACTTTTCAAGGGGAAACGTAAAATCGGTGTGCACGTGCATTTCTGGCACGCGGAAGTTTCTTGCGTTTTGTCTTTGGTTCAATAAAGGCACGTGCAGTGAAAGGATTTCAATAATAGCGATAAACCGAAAGAGAAGTATTGTAATAAAAGGATATCTTGGAGGGATAAGATGGTTTTACTGCACATGTGGCCCGTTCAAGTGGATAAAGTTAAAAAACGAAAATATGAGGAATTTGCATGGAATACTTAAGGGAATAGCACTGGATAATGTGTGGGCAAAAGTCAATGAAATTTCGCGAAGTTTCTACTTTGGGATTAGTTTCGAGAACGGTAAAAAGAAGGTTGGTTGCGACGGTGAACGGAGAAAGTCGGACTCGGTATTTTCCCTCTTCGTTTGACTCTGATGGTATTTAGGTCGTGTTTTGACGCCGTGAACTACTGCTTTAACCGTTCAATTTCCTCCTTTCTTCGCCTTATGATTTTTCGGTGTTTTCAACCTCTTACGGGAGACGGAAGCTTTTGTTAGAAAGTTTTGGGGAGGGAGAGAAAATACGCAGTTTGTTTGTGTACGGCGTTAAGTAGGACACCGAGTTGTAAACAAGACGCTAGGAAACAGCGAGGTTGCACAAGCTTTCAGCCGGGTCATTGCAATGACCCAGAATCTCTCTGAGTCAGAAAACACGTCGAGTCCTTGCGCAAGTTGAACAGTCGGCCTCCCCAGCTGACTTTCCAAGCAAAGGACGCTTTCTCTTTATTGTGGGAGTGGAAGACGAAAATCTTATGCAACGTGGTCCATTGGAAGACCATCTTCACCTGCCCAGACAGATGTGGCAGGTGGTTTCTGGCGTTCGATCATCACGATTCTAGATAAATTAACCCAGGAAATCGTACAGGGAAGATAGCTGGAAACATCTGCTCCTATTTTTTTCTCTCTCTTTTGGAACCCCTCGTCTAAGGAACTATTGTGCTCTAGATTTATACCTGCGCAATTTTCTTATTTTAAAAATAGGGAACTTGGTTGTTTATTTCGCAAGTACTTCGTCCAGGTAACGGATCTAACTCGCGGCCTTGACTCAGGTCCTTGACCAAGGCGGCCTTCCTTCGACATCTGCCATTTTTTTCTATTCTCCCCTCCCCGCCATGCGACATATCTCTACGCACGAGGAGGGTTCTTTTGACAACGGAGAAAAAGTTTTGTCGGTACAGCAGGCTTGACAAAAGATGTTCTAAGAAATTTTTTTTATGTTAAGGGGGGTGCACTCGGAGGTCTTTTGAACCTTTCTTGGAATTCTATCGTGGCGCCCTTCCCACACTTTTACCACCCGATCCTTAAGCACATACCAAGGCATACAGTGCTCTCTTGGCGGTCGAATGTATTTCATATTTATGACTTTTACGTTGTTTGTATTGACGAAAAAACCGTGACACCCTTGAGGATGCGTTGAAATTTTCGTAATTTAAATGCAAATTGTTAAATACAGACGTCCGGGAGGAGAATTACCCTTGTCCACGTGACCTCGTCGTGATCCAGAGCGTAAACATGTTTACCGCCTTACGGGGGCCCTTTTTCGATAAACTTCCAAAATATGTTTTCTATCACCCTTCGATTTTGAACATCACCACGTGATGTGCGCAGTACGACATACGGTTTCCAATAGAAAAATGGGCGGGAAACACCTGGCGTCTAGACAAGCCATTGTACCGTCGGGTGAGCGACCCTTTTCTAAAGGAAGGGACCCGAAGACCCTCCCCCCACCCCGATCTTGTAATTTTGCTCTTCCCTTCAGCTTCTATTCATACAATAAAACCAGAACGGCAGGTTCGAACTTTACTCTCAACTTTCCCACAGAAATAAATCTTGATCGATTATTATATCCTTCTTTTCAGGTTTATTTTATCAATAAATTCCCCGTAATGCCTAACTGTATAGGGGGAACCTAGTAACAGGCTACTGATCTACATTTCTGAGTCCTTAAATTACGCTAAACCACAATTAACGGAATCCTTTTCTCGTAATTTAATTAAAAATTACGATGTTCCATCAAAAATTCACATGACAGAAGGGGAAGATCAAAGCTCTCCAGCCCGTTTTTACAATTTCTACCTCGTGGGCTCTTCACAAGCATGACGTCCTTTCAATAACGGTCGACGTTGAAATTCTTCACGTGCCTTTCTCTGGCAAGCGCTTATTTTTCGCGTCCCTCATTATGTTTATCTCCCTGCGTTTTCTGTATTTCATCTCCAAGTTTGTTTCAATACTTTTTAGTTCGTCGACCTACCATTTAAAACGTGCTTATTGGATAATGTCCTCAACTATGCTATAAAACTCAATCACCAGTTTTCTCGTACAAATAGATAATCATTTCTTTCCACCTTAAACCGTCGTTTTTATTTTTTTAATTTGCATTTTATTTGTCATGGAATTATACACTTGTTTAAGTTTGCGTAAACGCTTTGACGTCAATATGGTAATGTATAGATTTTGACGTAATTTGTCAACTGATCGCGTAGGTCTCTTATAGCTTTTACATTTTATCTTTTACAAAGAAAAGTTATTGTGATACTCTTGAGGGACGTTTTTTAGGGATGAGTCTTCTATTCCCTGTAGGCTCAAGACGATTAGTTCGGACTCTTGGCCTTTTTATCCCGCTCATTGCCGGACATCTTGACCTAATTTTTTGCAAATATTCCCAATAAGAATGTTGACAATTCTCCCTCAACCCTTTTTTAGAAAATGTTCTTTTCGGGACCTTGCATATTTTTTTACTTAAGCCTTTTGATGATAAATAGCGCTGGGTATCATATTATATGAAGATAAAATTTCATCTGAATTCTTTTGAGATGACACATAGTTACATCACACTGTCCCAAAAATAGCGTCGATGCATCTAGCTTATCTCAAAAAAAATTCCACACCTGAAACCACAGCCTACGCTGTGACAAAATAACCGGCGTCTAGGAATCCGGGCCAAAAAATAAAAATAAACACAATAAAAAAATCTTTTTGGGAAAGCATCAATTACTAGCCCACTACAAATCTCGGCCAACCTTTTGCTCTACTCATTTGTGATTGCTTCTGTAGTATGGAAAGATTTTAAAATACAAGGGAATCATCAATATTTGGGAAATTCCCAATGTTCCTTCGTTTCCCCCATTGTTTTCCTTATATTCTATTTATCTTGATGTTTACGACCTACGTCATTCCTTACGTTTCTCCCGTTTTTATCGGACGTAAGGGAATTACGAAATTCCGTCCCCACTCCCGTTTGACTTCATTTTTTATTTAGAATCCAAACCTAACAATACCTCAGTCTATAAACGGAGTTCATTAAACATAGTTGTGATTCTGTGACCATGGCCGCAATGGTAAGTTCATTTTTTTGCGTCTTAAGGTCACTCACGATCTAGATTGGAATCATTGATGAAAATGTTTTTGTTGCTTTCGAAGTTAATTTTAGTTCATTATTACAAAAGAACTTCCGGGACCATTGAC
>JACGAQ010003818.1:0-23752 GCA_014119065.1 Orius insidiosus | reverse complement strand
TTGAAGTAAATGTATGGACTCCATTATATCAGAGGAATGCAAACATTATGTTGTTTTAATTAAAATTAAAAATTAGTTCAATTTATTTCACAGTTCTTGTTTCAAAATAGGGATTTTTGTAATAGGTATATTTTATCAGTCCGGAGCCTGTAAAACTTAAAATATTTGAAGGGAAAAAATTATTTTTTCTACGAAAAACTTCACTCAAAAGCCGCAACTCCATCCGATTTTCTCTATCTTTCTCAAAAAATGGATATTTCAATACTTTCTTAGGAGGAGGAAATTTTAAGAAAACCCTTAAACTTAATAACTCCCTGATCCTTTAGCAATGAAATTTAATCCTTTTTTGGCTAAAAACATCGAAATTATATCTAAAACTTAGAAAAAGGCTTTAAATTGCGTGTTTTTTGCCTGCATTTTTCACTAATCTATCTCAAAAAATGGATATTTCAAAACTTTCTGCAGAGGAAATTTTAAGAAAACCCTAACTTAATAACTCCAAAAAACGCTGATCCTTTAGCAAAGAAATTTAATCCTTTTTTGGCTCTAAAAACATCGAAATTACATCTAAAACTTAGAAAAAGGCTTTAAATTGCGTGTTTTTTGCCTGCATTTTCACTAATCTATCTAAAAAATGGATATTTCAAAACTTTCTGCAGAGGAAATTTTAAGAAAACCCTAACTTAATAACTCCAAAAACGCTGATCCTTTAGCTAAGAAATTTAATCCTTTTTTGGCTCTAAAAACATCGAAATTATATAAAACTTTGAAAAAGGCTTTAAATTGCGTGTTTTAGCCTGCAAAATACAAAAAAAATTCAGAAAACTTAGTAAAAAAAAAATCCGGATGAAAAACAAGATTCGAGAGAAAATTTAAAATCCAAAATTGATGAAAAATAATTTTTTTTAAATCGTTTGATAAAACTGGTCCTAAAAATATGAAATAATTAATTAAAATTGAGTTTATATTTAAATAAATTTATTTTTAAACGCTTTAATAACCCTACGTCGACGGCTCATTCCGAAAAGGGAAAATGTGTTAAAATTATTGAGATAAGGCTTCAGGAGGGGAATTTCTCGAGGTAAGGTCGGCTTCCACAAGATCCTCTCCTTCTCCGTCCTCCGCGCGTTTTTCTCTCCCTCCTTCAAGACTCTTCTCAAAACTGGTTCTTCCATCTCACCTGCGGAACGCCGCTTCAGGTTCAGTGAGTGTCCGTCTTAACTTGTGGAAGGACTACACGATTACCGGTTTCTTTTATTAGTTGTCAATGTTCTTTTTCAAATATAAACTATGGATTTAGGATTTAGTGATTTTTCTAGTCGAATGTGCGGAATTAATTTTTAGCCTCAGCATCCTCAACATCTTAAGACGCGAGTGTACAACTTAATGTTTACCTGTTCATAACAGTGATTAGTTTATTAACAGTGATTTTTATTGTGGATTATCTTCAAAAACAAAATCGGATTAACAATAAAAGGTACCATTCTCTTTTAAAGAACTCAAAAAAATGCAAAAAATTTTATAGGAGCCGACACATCGCGTATTTGTGCAACCGGTAGAGTGAAAGGGAGCTCTGACCTCTCCTTTTTAATTCTCAACTTCTTATAACCAGTTTAATTAAATAGTCTTTTAATCCTAAAGCTCTCCGTAATTCTTTTTTTTTTAGAAGTTACGAAAGGAGATTTTAAGGTTTCTACCTCCACATTCCTCCCCACTTTTTTTTTTTATAACTCCGGATTCGTGAACTCGATTTTTAAGTTTGAGACCCTTAAATGGCCTGAAAAGAGATTTTTTTTTCTGAAGGCATTTAAAAGTGTAACAAGTGAAGTGTGACATCTTCTATTGTCCCCCGGTTGTGTCAGGTTCCCCAGGAGGGAAGAGAAAAATTCTAGTCACCCCATCCCCTTCAAACCTGTATTTTTGCCCCTCTGATTAATCGCTTAATTAGTCACAAAACACGTTTTTCATCCCCTAATTTATTACTATTTCTTTTACGTTTCATTAACCCTTTTGAAGTCTAAATGGTGATAATTTGAGGGGAAAATACCTTCTTTTTCAACTTTCTCAAGTTAGGCGTTTTTTTCTAAAAAAAAATTGTTATCCTGTCCTCTGAAAGCAACCGTTAGTTTTGTTTTCGCTTTTTATTGACGCTGTCAGATCTCGAAAATTAATTCACGGCATGGGAGGGAAAGTCGGAGGTTTTTCATCCTGCATCGATGATAAACAGGGTCATAAATAAGGAAATAGGCGGAAACTACTTCCAAGGTCAGTCCCACTAAAAAAAAGTCTAATTACAAATCGGGTTATGTAATATTCACAAAATCTGGGAGCGGCTCTCATTAATATTTCTGTCACCAATTTTGTTCGGAGGGTCTCGATTTTTATGCTCTTTTTCGTTTTCTCGCCGAAATTCTCGTTTAGGACGGATTCTTTGAATATTGATTAATATCTCGCTGTTTTAGAGGGCCGTAACTCAACTTTTATGTGTTTATTAAAATGCCCTTTTCTCTCCGAATTGCAAATGCGGTTATTATGCATTTCCTTTCGGATATTTCGAGTCTTATTAACGCTTTTTGAAATTTTACACTTTAAATTCAAGAATTTCTGAAAACTATGTTCTCAACTAAAATTCATGTAAGAAACATTTTTCTTAAAATTTACTGACTTCGAGATTTCAGCATTGAGGGTCTGTGGGTCGGAGTCTGGGTTCGAAACCCAATTTCCCCAAAAAAATTTTGATTGAGAACAGCACATTGTATGTATTGAAACTTGGATCAAATTTAACCATAAAAATCGTCTGCCAATAGATCATTTTCTACGATTATTTTCTGCAGAGGTGTTACAAATTTTATATCCTTTTGAAATCATTAAAAAACACCTTGCGGCAAGTGAAGGCCGTAAAATTTTTTTATTATATCCTCCTGTAAATCTCCACGAATTGACAATAAAGAAAAAAAAAACTTCTATTTATTGGGTTTTCGTGATGCTCTAGATTGAGCAATTTAAAAAAAAAAGGATGAAAGTTTGTGTGATCACTTGTTTGCTGCCCTCGTTCACATGGCAGAATCTGTGAATGAGACTTTCTCTGAGGACGAGTCTCTTTAAAACAATATTCTCCTTCTCTCTTTTAATTGAACGCCTTTCTAAATCGCCTACGCTCGTTTTCATTGATTTCAATGCCACGACGAGTTTTAAATGCGAAAATGTCTTAAAATACGAACTGACTTTTTATTCTATTTTATAATCGACGTAGTAGGTCTGCCCGTCCTAGAATCTCGGTACTAATTTGCAAAAGTCTCTCATTCATAACCGTCATACATATTCGTGACGTTTGGAGCGTTCGAGAATCGTTTTTATGCACTCGGGTGGGCGAAAACCCTCGCCGATAATATCTTTTCCTTTTGTCAGTGTTCAACAAACATATATGACATATTGTAAATTCAATTACAATATCTTGCTTTTTCAACTCGTGTTCAAAATGTAAGAGATTCTTAAGTTCTTTTGCATCGGAAAAATAGACCAAAAACTCCAAATTGTCACAATATTGAGGCTAAATTATTTTCTTCATTATTTTTTTCGTGGATTCTTCGGGATGTACTCGAGTGAGCAGGAGAGTGATGTTGTCTGAAAACGGAAGCTCAAAATTGCGTGATAATACGTGTAATTTTACCCCCAAGACTCATCATCATTAACATTTGAATTTTTCACACAATTCTCTCTAAAAATTCCTTAAAAAATTACGAAAATAGGAAAGTCCCCTTTTTCAAATTCCATTTCTTGACCTAATTCAACAAGACAATAAAATGTCGAAAAATATCTTTGACTTCCCGAATTCCACTTTTTATTTGAAAAAATCACTTCCTTTTTTTTATGCATAAAAATATTATCAAGATAAGAATGCGACTTTCGAAGCGAGTATTTTATGAACGGTACAGAAATGCTACTTGACGTGTTCCTGAAAAGATAATTGACCGGAGAAGAAAAAAAAATTTTTTTTTAGCTTTCTCCTTTTTTATATTAAAATTATTTAAAATTCCGATATAAAATATGTGAAATGCTCGTTTTCAATTATTCTACTTATTGTTTCTTTGGAATTCTTTGTGTGTTTATTTTAATATCTAAAAATTTTTTTTAACGGAAACTGCGTGGGAATGAACGATGAGAAACTACGTTTGTTTTCGCACCTAAAATGAAAATGATTTTTTTTTCTTTGAAAACCGTACATTTCATTCTTTTAAATTTAAATTTTTTTATGAAGGTTCTGGATGCAAATTTTGAAAGTATGTAGAAACCCATGGAAGATAAAATAAACTGGAGGGTGCCTATCGTCGAAAAAAAGTCTTGTATTAGGTGTACAAAATGAAACTCAGCCACAGGGTAAATTTGAATTTTGTAGATTTTAGAGTTTCATTTTGTACACCTAGTAGTTCATTTTTCAAAATTTTGAACATTTTAGGCGTTAAAGTCCATCAAAAGTTGACCTTCCGTGTAAAGGTTATTGAAGTATAACCATTAAGAAGGTTAATTTTTAAAGGCTTGTAAATCGTAAACCGTTACAGATATTGAAAAAATGCACTAAATAAAATCAGTTGGAAATTCAATTCTCTTTAATTTTTATTCTATTCATTTTTTCTCTAGGACGCACTGTTTTCAAGATAAATTTATTTAAAAAAAAATTATTTTCCGAAAATGGTGCATCCTAGAAAAAAATAATTAAGTACAAAATAGAAAATTAAATTTCCTACAATTTTTATTTATTAGGTGTACAAAATGAAACTCAGCCACAGGGTAAATTTGAATTTGTAGATTTTAGCCGAGTTTCATTTTGTACACCTAATGGTTGCAACCTTTTTTACCCCCTTCACCCTAGGCAATTTTGCTCCGTCCACTTCATTCTTAAATCCAGGAAGAAGAGTTTGTTTAGATCCTTTTCAATGTTGCCAACATGTTTAGATGAATTTCTCTATCGACTTTTTATGTTTGTAGTGGGAATTCCATCCAAACTTTTTGCAGCAATAAAAACACTCTTCCTTCATGCTTAATGCTTTTAATTTGGAGCTTTTGGTATTTAAAATTTGTTTTTAATTAAAAAAAAGGAAGTGATATCTAATTAATTTAATTGGAGATTAGTGATCACATTTTTTTTGCAATAATCATGGAACATCCTAACATGACACTAAACCGTCCTCTTCTTTTTTTTCCGAATCATTTATCGATGCGGAGATACTGGAAAAGAAGTTGAAGATGAAGAAGAAAAAAAAAAGGCCTCGACTAGTTTCGCCCGGCCGCAAACTAGTAATGTTTTTCCCGATACAAGGATCAGATATTAATGCATTTGTAAAAAGTTCGCAAAACGAAAAAGGGAGAAAAAAATATTCTTGTCATCTCCTTTAAGGGAAACTTTCTCTTCGCCACTAATGAGACATATCAAATGCCGAACAGGAAAGATGAAGATAAAAAAAAAAATGCGATTACACGTTATTTCTAAATATGTTCTAACAGTTATAAGAAGGACGTTTTATTGTTTTTTTAAATAGATAATTACTGATGTCATGATTTTTTTTTAATTCGGGTTTACTCAATGGTTCCTATTATTTGAAATATTTTTGGCTTTTCGCTTTTGATTGATATGAAATGAAAAAATGAGTATTTTTTGGCGTTTTTATAAAATTTGACTGGATTTTTTTCTTAAGCGATGACAATAATAAACCCAAGTTCATTTCTTGTTGAATTCGGAAGGAGATTTCAAAGATGAGATAAAAGAAGGAAGAAACTGATACAAGGTATTATGTCATAAGGTTGATAAATGGGGCGAGTCCTCCGAGCGCGCAAGAGTTCTCAAAAAGAAATCGCCCCGACCGTTTTCTACGTTTCGAATAATCGCCCCAATCGCCCTGAACGCCCCCCCGCAGATCCGTCTGGAACGGAACAAGGACTTTTTTTTTTCATCGTCGAGAGAAGAATATCAGCTGGGGATCTCCCTTTTTGTATTTACGAGCTTGAGTTTGTCGATGGTTGTTGAGAACGCATTCCGATCTTGCTCCGTTTTCTTTCTTTCCGACCCTCTCTTTCTCGCCTTCCCTTCTCCTCCGTTCTTCTCGCTCCTTCCTTCTAATGAATGCTGTTTCCTTGCGGGCGTAGGAGTCCTTAGGCCATCTCCCCACTCCGACCTCAGAAAAAAAAATCATTAAGTTTTAACTCAAAATTTTCAAAATCCCCAAATAAAATTCTTCCTCTCCAATTTTAAAATCAATCAAAATTTTGCTGTTAAACCGAAAAATTGACTTTTGTTTACTTTAAGTCCGAATTTCGAACGACGGATGGAAAATAAAAATCTCGAGTAGACGATATCGTGTGGGATAAAAGAGAAATGACTTCGACTCGACCGGTAGATGGAGAGAGATAGGGTTAGAGAAAGAGAAAGACAGAAGGTTAATGGAGCTACTGGCCCAGGTGGTGAACTCCTCTCCACACCAACTTCGCCTCTCGCAAGACTTTTGTCATTCCGAATCCGTCACGTTTTAAGTTTTACTATTCCCTCTCATCGTTTTAACTCCAAGATACGCAACAACAAAAATTGCTCTTATTCTCTTACATTTTTCGCGGAAGTCGTTTTTAAACCTGAAAGTTTTTTTCTTAGCTTCAAAACGAATTCAATCCCGAAGGCCAAACCTTTTCACCCACGAGACCGTCTCGGATCCTGGCAAAAACCTGTCATTTTAAAAAGAAAAAAAAACCTTTTATTCAAGGAGAATAATTTTTTTTGTATTATTAGAAAATTTTTTCGGTCACTCAAAATATGAAATGTGAGAAAAATGACTGCTTTCAATCTTATCATTAAAATTTTTAGCCACAAAAAACAAAAATTTTTCTTCTCTCTCAAGCAAATTTAATATTACAAGGGAGACCACTTTGGCGTTCTTTATTACCCCCGGCGGTCTTATCTTTCAAAACACAAAATTCTACTTTATTATGAACGAGCGGACAGGAAAGTATTTTTAATCTAATGAAACCGACGAATTAATGAGCTCTAATGATGTGAACACGTTTATGTAAACGTCACATTTTGTATTTAGATGGGGAAGCCAATTTTTTTTTATTCAGTTTAAAAGCGTTTTGTGTTCTTTAAACAAGAAAATATATAAAACCACTCAAGGAAATATAAATTCTTTTTTTTGTTTCCAAAAATACCAGTTTTTTATTTTACCATTTACGTCTAATTTTGAAGCTAAAAACGTTCTATGTAGGGGAAAACTGATGATCTAAATTATTTTAAGCGGAGGATGGGAAAATAGCCGCTTCAAGAATTTCAGGCTGAGGATGTATTAGGAGCAACTAGAACTTCAAAGTAAAACGTCGTAGAAAAATTGTCTTAATTTCAAAAAATGATTTTAAGTTATTGTCTAATTTCCGTGAGGGTTTTATTTCGACTTTCCGGTTAACGGAGATTGGAGATCGGGTCGGATAAAATTTAAAAAAGACACTAATAAATGAACAGATATGAGATAAAAGGCGTGGAGTAGGTTTTCGTAGTAAGATCTGCTTTTAATTTATTTGTGCGGCCTGGGTCTGGCGAGGACGGTGGTGGGGCGGGTTTCGAACCGGCTCCGGGAGGGAGAAAGGTATGCCAACAGCCAAACGTAATTAGGTTCGATATCCCGGACACCTCAACTCGTGATGTCAACCGAGTAGAATACGCCGGAATCACGTTGATCGCGAGCTTCGAATACAGAAATCCACCTGAAAAAAATACAATTCTCTCTTTTCCGTGGTAACTTCTTCAAAGCCCACTCTTGTTTTTAACAATAGTCGTATAACGAGTTGTTTTTTAAGGTGGCCAACGGTATTTCGAAGGGAGTCTAGGAAAACAAGAATTCGCTACCATGAGGATGAAGTTAAGTGGGACGCCGTGAAACTACTACCATCAACCATCGGGGCTTCGGCATGCACACCACAACCGGAATCCCTGCCTCATTTTTTTCTTCTTTTTTTCTCCTTTTTTAAAAATCTCTTCTTTCGATCCCTCAGCTATTCCACCAAGGAGAGCTTTGAAAACAGGAAAACAGGTCCTTTTTCTCTGTCATTTTGGGCCGAGGTAGATTTTATGGCGTTTTACTCTGTTTTGATATCAAACTTGTTGAACCCCAAATTTTTTTTTTCGGTCTGGACTGCCACAAAGTGTACAGGGCTACCAACATAAATATAATTTTTTTGGGCTAAATCTAGTCTAAAAAACACGATTTTGATTATACTCTACGGCGGAAGGTTAATGAAGTCGTGACTGCTAGTTTATTCGACTTATGTAATTAAAGTAAACTTCATTTTTTATGGTTTAGTAATTTTTAGATTAGATGATTTATTATTTTAAAAAATTTTCTTCCTTTTTTAGACGAATTAAAGATTTCTAAATTGCAAATGTACCTACAATGTAGCTATATGTTAATTTGAAATGCCAATTGGAGGGTATTTTCATAGATAACAACCCCGCGAGTATCATTATAATATCAGCCTTAGGATAAAACGGAGGATGAACTTTCAATTATTTATTAAAATAAGGACGAAGAATTTACTTTACACGTAATGACCTTGTGGCGATTTTTTTCTTCTTTTTTTCGAGTGAGAGGGAAAAAAAGAAAGAAGATGGGAAGGAAAGAAAAGGAGAGGCATAACGAAGTCTAGATTCCTTTCTATAGTTGTATCACAATGGAAGGAAAAAATGTTGTGTCCCGAGAGAGGCCGACCGAGCGGTCAGAGTAGTTTTAAGATTCACTCGCCGTCCTTTAAAGCACATGCCTTTTCAATAAGATTCATTCTTCGTTTCGTAGCCAATGGGTTTTTTCGAGGAAAACGAAAGTCGCCATCTCAAAAACTTCAGCATTTTGATTGCAAAAACGTCGGTTAACTAGGGCAACAAAACTTCAAATTGAGGCGCTCCGGGTACGAAGGGCGAACTCAACAAAAACGTGTTTCGAGATATTCGCATTTTAAAGTTTATGTTACGGGCGAACTCAACAAAAGTCGAACCCTGGAATGGGAAAAGGAGTGGGGGTTGTGGACTAGGATGTGGAGTTCGCCCTTCGTACCCGCTCGGATATCGCAGTTAGAGCTTTGCCGCATATCGGTTTTTACGTATTTAAAAGGGAAAAAGGGCGAACTCAACATAAAAATTATATGGGTGTATTCACCAAGAGGTAGATATTCGCATTTTAAAGTTTGATGTTACGGGCGAACTCAACAGAAAAGTCGAACCCTGGAATGGGAAAAGGAGTGGGGGTTGTGGACTAGGATGTGGAGTTCGCCCTTCGTACCCGCTCGGATATCGCAGTTAGAGCTTTGCCGCATATCGGTTTTTACGTATTTAAAAGGGAAAAAAAGGGCGAACTCAACATAAAAATTATATGGGTGTATTCACCAAGAGGTCTAGAATCTGAAAATGAAAAAAAAAGTCCGATTGAGTTCGCCCTTCGTACCGGAGCGCCTCAATTGCTCCTCAATTTTTTAGGAAGTTAAAAAAATAAAAAGTGTCATAATTAAAGCTCTTTTTTTCACCAGAACAAACCTGTAATCTCGCCTCCTCATCTTCCGTCCGATCGGATCTTCTGTTTATAAAACACCGTTAATGCTTATTCCGTTTTTTCCAATCCCACTATGTACCTTTAATAAAAAGGAAATTTATATGAAAGGTAGGGATAAAGAGAAGCAATGAAAAGTGATAAAAATACCCTTCTTCATCCACCTTTTGTAGGAAACCAATAGCCGAAGCAACAGAGCCCATGTGTGGCGATTAAAATCCTTGTACTACAAAATGAAAAAAGTATGTTAAAAAAATATTTGACTAAAGCGAAAAAAAGTGTGATAAAAAATTTATTTTTGTCCGATCTGATGGTGTGAACTTATCGAAATACAGATTGAGCTACTCTTTCGTCGATGAATTCCGTCCCTCCACCCTCCATTTTTTTTATCTGATCTCCGAAATGAATAAATTTAGTATCAGTGAGAGAATTCGGCCTAACGGATGTTCAATCTTGCTTGAATATCTGTTGTCTTGAGAGAGGGGACGAAGGAGAGAAAAAAAAACCGCCATAGAAAGTTTATGAACGCAGAAAAAGCCTAGATCCATAATTCTGTCATCAACGGATTTCGCTCTCAGCTTAAATTAATACGTTGAAAGTTTCCCCTTAAGAGCCTATCTCTTTATTAAACGTTCCCAATCAAAACGAGCGAATAAAGAATGAACTTTCTAAGAATTAAAAATGATGGTACAAATTAAAACCGACGGAGGAGGAAATCCACTTCAAGATAGCACCTTATAATTTAAAAAAATAGGAAGGATTTTCTTATAGGTCGGGGCGACCTCATTCTTCCTTCGGGATTTCTAATTCGATTTATTAACAGTTGAAAGGCCCCTCGTGAAAGAAGATTACTTTAAAAAACGTGTTACTTCGCGAAATCCAGATTGGAACATCGAAAATCTCCAAAATATCTATCGATATTAACTTCCTTAAGAAGTTAAAAGTTTTAGAAGTACCATTTTTCCGGAACACTTTACGGCCACAGTTTCCATCCGATTTTCACCAAATTTTCACGCACCTTCTGAATAGTTGAACAAGAAAATGACCAAATTTTCACCAAATACTCCTTATATTTTTAGAAATTTTCGGTGTAAAAAAATTTCTTTTTGTTTTAACTTTATTTTAGAAGTAGAAATTTCATACTTCCACCCTTTACGTAAGGGATATACTATCCCTCCTTTATACTCCCCCTCTTATATTTCCTTTCCTTATAATTCCCCTCCTTATACTTCCCCCCTTTATACTTCCCTTTTTACTTCCCTCCTTAATACTTCCCCCTCCTATATTGCACATCCCTAGGGCAAAGAGCCCATTATTTCTACCTTGATACTCAGAAAAATTTGGTACCTATCAGAAAGACAAACAAAAAAAACTGCAGATTTAACAAAGAAAACTTAAAAATTTTCGAAAAAAAAAAAAAAAAAAAAAACTTCCCTCTCCGTTATACTTCTCTCCTTTGTATTTCCCCCTCCTTCATACTTCCCCTCCGTTATACTATCCCCCTTTATACTCCCCCCCTATATTTCCCTCCTTATACTTCTCCCTCCTTTATACTTCCTCCTTTATACTTCCCTCCTTTATACTTCCCTCCTTAATACTTCCCCCTCCTATATTGTTGCTTTTCTTTAAGGAGTTCCCGTCGGGGCCAGATTAGTACTTTTCTCTCTCTTTTTTTTTTCAAATAGTAACTACAACTAAAGCATTTTTATTCCATTTTGAAATGTTGGACCCTTTTTTTGAACTTCGCAATTTAACAGACAACAGAACGTAGGCTAGAGCTTCATTGATTGTATAAATCGAAAAGTAAAATTTGCATTCTAGAAGAAAAAAAAAAACCAATTATAGATAAAGACCCAATTATAAAGGAAATAAGACAGGAGTGGGTTTGGTAATTTTGTGTTGCCCTCAGGCGAAAATAGGAACGGAGCGCGTTTTCGATGTAAAACCCGACATGAATTCCGATCCTGACGCGTTCAAAAACACAACCATTTTCGAGCCTTTGTCAGAAATTAGCGGTTTCCAGAAAATCGGTTAAAACTTTTCCGAGGTAAATTAGCCTCAATAGATCTATAAGTTCATTTTCCTAAAAGAAAGAATTTTTTAAAAATTATTTTCAATGACTATTGAAGTAGGTTCTTAGTTAAGTACCAAATGATTTTATTTTAAATTCTGACTCATCAGAAGTGGGATATAATAACCTTAGAAGTGGGTCAAATCGACCAGTTAGATTTATCCAGAGATGTAGCTGAATATTGACAAATTTTGAAATTTCTGATTGTTTTTAGTGGCCATATTAATTGTGAAATAACTAAGAGTAATTCCATCGAAAACTTCCTTAAGAGAAGTAAAATATAGGAGGGGGAAGTATAAATGAGGGGAAGTATAAATGAGGGGAAGTATAATGGTGGGAGGAGTATAACGGAGGAGGAAGTATAAAGGAGGGGAAGTATAACGGGGAGAAGTATAAAGGAGGGGAAGTAAGGGAGGAGAAGTATAACGGATGGGAGGTATAACGGAGGGGAAGATTTCAAACAGACATAACTCCGCCATTTTTTGAAATTCCAAAATCGCCCTCGTTAGTTTCTTGTTCACCGACTAAAAAAAATTTGGTGAAACTCGGTTGAAAACTGTGGCCGTAAAGTGTTCCGGAAAAAAAAAGCTACGGCCGGCCGGCACCACAGACAAAGTTGAGATCGGTAAATATTCAATTTGACCCGGGGTCTGGAAGACCTTCCCAAAAACCCGACGTGGAGGGTATTACATAACTTTTTTAGGAAGTTAAAACGAGAAACTTGTTGATTTTTTTTTTCTCTCAACACTTAATTAACACAAACTTTTCACATGTTGGAGATTCAACTGGCAGAAAATACCCTTTTAATTTTCAGTTACGGTGAGTTACCAAAATGATTATCGCTCAAGCGAAAGAAAGCGTTTTTCCGGTACGATAGTGTAGTATAAAGAGGGGGGAAAAAATGATTCGAAAAGTAGCCGATGTTTACGGTTTGATTGTGAGGCTGAGGAGGGGTGATGTGATAGCATTAGCTACATTCCTTTTCGTTCGGAAAGACCGACACGTTTACCCTAAGTGCCCCTCGAGTCTTCCTCCTCTTCACCGCCCGTTCCATCCCTTGGACATTCTACTTGCCGAATACTTTCTAAACACTTCACCTTTTAATGAACCAGACGAGTTCGTTTTTTTTAGTCTGCTTTTTCCCCAAGGGTGGCGTAGACGATCGATTTGTTTCGCATTGTAGTTAATAACCGAAGAAAAGCTTTCGGTCTTTCAGAATCTTTAACGTCTACGCTTGTCACATGATTGAAAAATTAAATTGGTCTCTTCAAGATCTTAGGAAACATCTGTTTGCCCCAAATTTGATGCTTTTGCTTTAATTTTACTCTTGCGTACATTTCTTGACCGATCGAAAATCCAGGTCTTTCTAATATACTGAAGTCTCTCTGGGCCTGTACTCCTCCCATCTCGTAGATACAACGTCCGGTTAATTCGTCGAGTTATAATAATACATAAATAGTCGTGGGAGGCTCGGAAGGGCATAAATCGTAGACGGTAGAGGACTCTCGCCCCGCACCACCGCTCAATACAAGACGGCGAGTCATTTAATTAACTCAAAGTGATTTACGTCCCTTGTTTTCGGACGGGGCTTGAAACGCGGCGGATACATCAACACTGATACATAAATAGAACCTTTTCACAATTACCTAATCGACAAGCTCGTCTATGGACCTTTAAGTCCGACGTTTTTCTTCCTCCTTTTTTTTCTTTCTTTCTTTCACTTTTTTCTTCTTCTCCCCTTCAAACTACTTCACTTGAATTCCAATCCCGCCTATCTCATTAGTTATTCCCTTCGATAGATAAGATTTCTGTTCCTGAGGAATCCAAATTCATTTTTTATACCTTTTCACAAGAGCGCTCGCAAATATAAATTACAAAACCAGATTAGTTTCTTTTAAACTGGGAATCTCAAAGAGAAAAAAATAAATTAAAGATTTGAAGATACCTTCCTATTTGATTAAAACAATCTAGAAAATTTTATGCTTTTCCAAGTGATCCGTGAAGTTCAGCAATCTTTTTGGCTGTTAAAAAGCTTTTGATTTAGATAAATAGGTTGAGAATTATCTAAGAAAGAAATTTTGTAGGCCTCTAGAAAAGCAGAAAGATTTTATGAGTTTATAACTTCCATGAAACGTTAGGGAGAAAAATTCGTTTGTGATTAATTCGAGTGAACTTTTTCCCACGAGTATTTCTGTTAATGCGGCGCGGTATATATAATTTTTCCCCCCTTTAAATAAATCCACCTTCCGGAGAAGACTCCGAAAAGTAATTCAAGGCGTAATCTGAGGTCAACCGGAACGAAACTCACACCTCTCACGGCTTCCTAGGTGCGAAGTGAATTTGATTCGAGTTATCGAGAAGGCTTTATTCCCCCCCTCCTTCGCCTTTCGAGCAATCTAGAAGGCACTCCCCACTCTCCCTCCTTTTTTTAAAAGCGGGATGCCACTTGACTCCCATTCTTCGCATACTTCTTTCCCCCCGCCTTCAATAACCGAAATTCTCTTACAAAAATAAAAGTTTATTTTTAATAATTAAACATTTATTTTATGTTTTTTTCGTGATCAAAGGATTTTCATTTACGGCCATCCCGTTAGGACTCTTTACGCGGGTTCTTCCGCCTTTATACAAGCCCCACTCTTTCTTTTTAATATTATTTTTATCGAAAATCTAAATTATTTTAAGTTTTATCTCTAGAGAATTTTATTCGAGCGCCGCTCCCTCTTTTACTTCAAGGACTTGAGCTTGTTATAGTTTTAAATGCCAAATGTCCATTGTCCTTTGCTGGCACCTGCGTCTTGATAAGACTTTAACTAAATCAAAAAGTCACATTTCTGTTCATTCTAGATGGCCATTTTTTGATTACTCAAACAGCAGTGTGATGTCCTCATCGGATGTTTTTGGAAATGGATCTTAAAGGCCTTGGGTCAAAAAGATTAGTGATCATTGCCTGTTTCTTCTGCAACACTTCACAGCCTATTTCTTTTTATTTTTATTGATTGTTTACTAATTATGATGCTTATTATTTTTAAAAAATCTTTAACTTCCTCAAAGAAGTTATTGTGATACCCTCCACGTCGGGTTTTTGGGGAAGGGTCTTCCAGACCCCGTAGGGTAAATTCGAATATGGATCTATACCGATCTCAACTTTGTCTGTGGTGCCGTCCGTCGTCCGTCCGTAGCATTTTTTCCGGAACACTTTACGGCCACAGTTTTCATCCGGTTTTCACCAAATTTTCACACAAATTTCTTTAGCCGGTGAAAAGATTGTAACGTGGGCGATTTTTGAATTTCGAAAAAATGGCGGAGATATGGCTGTTTGAAATTTTAAAAAATTCGCTGCTGCCGAACCGTTGGTCCGATTTTCACCAAATTTTACCAAATACTCCTTATATTTTTTACGAATTTTTGGTGTAAAAAAATTGCCACTTTTTAATTATTTTTTTAGTAGGGAGAAATTTCATACTTCTACCCATTACGAGAAGCACATCCCTAGGCCAAAGAGCCCATTATTCTACCTTGACACTTCAAAAATTTTCGAAAAAAAAAAGAACTTTGAAAATTTTTTAAATAAAATAAATAAAAAAATAAAAAGAACTTTGAAAATTTTTTAAGTAAATAAATAAAAAATTCGGAAAATTTTTTAAATAAAATAAATAAATAAATAAAAAATTCGGAAATTTTTTTAAATAAATTAATAAAAAATTCGGAAATTTTTTTAAATAAATAAATAAAAAATTCGGAAATTTTTAAAAATAAAATAAATAAATAAAAAATTCGGAAATTTTTTTAAATAAATAAATAAAAAACTTAGAAAATCTTTTGACAAAGAAAAAACTCGGAAAATTTTCAAAAAAAACCTTGGAAAATTTTTTGAAAAAAAAAAAACTTCCCTCTCCCTTATACCCCCTTCTTATACTTCCCCTCCCTTATACTTCCCTACTTCCCCCTCCTTTATACTTCCCCCTCCTTTATACTTTCCCTCCCTTCGTTACACTTCGTTCCCTACTTCCCCCTCGTTATATTCCCCTCCCATATACTTCCCCCTCCGTTTTACGTCCCCTCCGTTATACTTCCCCTCCTATATTGTTACTCTCTTTAAGGAAGTTTTCGTAGGAAGCTCTTCAAACCAGTACTTTCTTTTATGAAAAAAAAATTGTATCTAGCACCTTTTTTTCTTTTTAGGGACTTCTATCTATTTTTTATTTATCATAATCGTTTTAACGGCGAAGATAAAGCGTTTCTTTACGTGCTACTCGTTCTTATGGGGGATTTAAGTTCTCACAACTCGAAAGCGTAAGGCAGTAAAGCGGTTTTAATTATTAAATTCAACTTTTGATATCCCCTTTCTCGTACGTGACGAATCGGATCCCGGATTGCACCGAGAAGAAATTAAATTTCTTAAGACATAAAATGCCCCTATAATTTACGATTATTATTTTACTCCGGTCTCCTAATAATTCGCCACGGTCGGCGAAAAAATCAAGATCGGAAGGATGTCAAGAACAAAAGAAAATGGAGGAGGGGGCGAAAATATGTAGAACCGTAAAGCAGTAAAATTTCAAATCCGCCTCGCCTCATTACAGAAAAGTATTCGTGCATAAATACTTTTCAATGTAAACTGTCTAGAACTATCTCCGACGGAACTTCTGTTTTATATTCGAAAAAGAGCATTCGTGAAAATGGGCAACTTGAAAAATTCATAAAACCCAAAAAAAGGTTAATCCCAAGTGTCAAAAAAATAAGTTTTAAACCTAATCGTAGGTTTAAAAAAAAATTAACTTCAGACGTTTTTCATAGTTGTGACGCAATTTATAGGAGGAAAAATGTAGGTCATAAACGTATACTTTTATGGGATCTGTTTTTTATAAGGACGACTATAGGAAGGTCTAGACAATAAACCTTTTTCCTCCTTCCCCATAAAAAAACTTCTTGTTCTTCGTATTCGGGTTATTATGCTAATTTTTTTCGCCTTTATGTAATTGATTCTGATAAGAAAAGACGTATCGAGGTGAACAAGATGTTAGCTCGATAATAATTGGCTGGTCTACTTGCCTTTTTCCATATTTTTTTTTAACAACTTTTATTTTTTTCTTATTATGCTAGATCGTAAGGACATCTCAGCATGTCTCCAATTAAGTTTTAAAACAAGATTTTTCTTTTGACTCTCTTTATGGATTAAAAAAAAATTTAATACAAAAATCCATATAAATAACATTAATCATAGATATGAAGAAATAGTACCTAATTAAAAAATAATGTTTTTCCTAAGATCTTGGGGAGTACTAAGTAATAAAGCAAAAAATAAAAAAATTACAAGTTTTTGTGGAAAAAAATTGATTATTAAAGTTTTTTAAATTTATTTGATCCCCTTTTTTATAAGACATTAGAATTTTTCAGTGTTCTTATCCTGAGTCATAAGGGTTAAAAACCAGTAGCTAATACCTTAAATTATATCAACACTGGTCCTCTAAAGGTTATACGATTTATGATAAATGTCTTGTGGTATACTTTGAAGGAAAGGAGTAAAAGAGGGTGAGGCGTCTATTTATTCTTATAATCTTGATTAATGGGGTATAATATGTTGAAGGACCTGGGCTAATGTAATAAACTTGTCTCTTAAGACTAAAAGAAGCGAATTTTATTTGAGGGCCCCCCGAATCGTCCAAGTTGCATTTGTCTACCCACGTTCTTTATTTTTTGATACGCGGGGTTATCGTGAGCGAGTACCGTTGAGGCTGGACGGGTAATAACCATTGTTGACATCGAACGGGGCCTCGAAGTTCACGGAGGAGCCTTTAAACTAATGGTAGTTGAGACCTCTTGAACTTACCGTTCTATGAGTTCGTGACCGTATAATATTATCCGTTCTGGATAATAAGAACACATACATTTATATATAAGATGGGGATTTAATAAGTGAGAGAGCTTTCCGTCAGATTTTATAATTGTCAGGAGAGTTAGGCGCGAGAATCTCTCCTTCCCACAGTCGCCATTGTCCCAGGATGACATTTATGGAAGCACGTCTTATATGGAATTACCATAACAATGTAAGAAGTCGATAATTAACTTGCCCCTTTGGCAATATCTGTCCGCGTCGGCGAGATCTCCGCCCTTTTGACCCAACACGAAAAAAAAATTTCACCTCCTTTCAAGAAGAAATAAAAAACAGGTGTATTAAGTCATCCGTTAATGGGAGAGAATGTGGGGTTGGATAAATAATTAGTACGAGTGGCTAGAATGTCGGATAGACTTGATGGCTAGAAATGTGGCGAACTTGCATTTAGATACAATGCAGTCCAATCAAGGTCTTGCTTGACCGCATTGCTCACATTTTAATAATAATGTTTTTATTTTTTGTTTTAGGAAGGAGAGAGATGAGGAGAACGGATAAAGGGAAGTAAGGATGCGGCGTGTAGTGCTAGCTTTGCTAGCGCTCCTCGTTCGGAGCTCCGTGGCGGAACAGGTGAGAGAGCTACAAGTTCCGGAAGGAGCGCCGACAGGAACGAGGGTCGGGTTTATTTGGGACGGCTCTTCCGGGTCGACTGGTCCGCCTTACCTTATAGTCTCCGTCCCCGGTAGCGCCGTCGATACGGATTTGGAGGTCGAAGAAGAAACGGGTGAGATACGGACCAAAGTGAAACTGGACAGAGAGACGCGACCATCCTATTCACTTGTCGCCATATCCAGAAGCGGTGGGAACGTTCGCGTTGTCGTCCGCGTTTTGGATGAAAACGACAACGCGCCTACATTTCCGAGTCCAGTCATGGAAATCGAGTTTCCCGAAAACACCCCTCGAGACGTCAAACGAACGTTGAATCCTGCCAGAGATCTAGATCTTGATGTATTCAATACCCAAAGATACAACATCATTTCCGGAAATTTAAATAACGCCTTTCGACTGTCATCTCATCGTGAGAAAGATGGCGTTTTATATCTGGATCTACAGATCAACGGATTTTTGGATAGAGAGACGACTTCAGAGTATAGTTTAGTAATACAGGCGTTGGATGGAGGAAATCCGCCATTGAGTGGCTCAATGACTGTCAATATAACGATTCAAGACGTCAACGACAACCAGCCTATTTTTAACCAAAGCAGATATTTTGCGACAGTCCCTGAAAACGCGACCGTCGGGACTAGCATCCTTCAGGTTTTCGCCACGATACCGACGCCGGTGAAAACGGTCAAGTCGAATACTCGATAAACCGTCGTCAAAGCGATCGAGACGGCATGTTTAGAATAGATTCGAAAACGGGTCTGATCGCGGTGAACCGTCCTCGATTTCGAAACGAAAGAAGTCCACGAGCTTGTGGTAGTCGCTAAAGATCGTGGAGCGCAACCGCTTGAAACGACCGCCTTCGTTCGATTACCGTTACCGATGTGAACGATAACCAACCTACCATCAACGTCATCTTCCTCAGCGACGACGCGACACCAAAGATATCCGAAAGAGCAGAAAAAGGTGAATTTGTCGCAAGGATCTCCGTTAACGATCCTGACTCTAAGACTGAATATTCTAATGTCAATGTGACGTTAGAAGGAGGCGAAGGCCGTTTCGGACTGAAAAAACAAGACAATTTAATTTATTTAGTTATAGTCTCTATGCCCATAGATCGTGAGCTCAAATCAAATTATACATTGAGTGTTATTGCTACAGATACTGGCACTCCTCCTTTACATGCGTCTCGAACTTTTCATCTTCGTGTGACCGACATAAACGACAATCCTCCCGAGTTTAGTCAATCCGTTTATCACGCGAACGTTCTTGAGGTGGCCGATCCAGGAACGTCCGTTTTTCAAGTTGTCGCCACCGACAAAGACGAAGGTGAAAACTCGGTCATCTCCTACAGAATGAGCGAAGATTCAAAATCTCACCCTCCGTGGTTTCAAATAGACCCGAAGACCGGCCTTATAACAACGAAATCGCACATCGACTGCGAAACCGACCCAGTCCCTCGCATCACAGTAGTCGCTACCGACAGCGGGAACCCGCCTCTCTCGTCTTCCGCCACCGTCCTCGTCACAATCCACGACGTCAACGATAACGAACCCATCTTCGAAATGAGCTTCTACAACGGCACCGTTTCCGAGAACCAATCCCAAGGACACTGTTTTCTAAAGGTACGTCATCTGCCACAATATGGCATCTTTATTTGCGGTTAAATAAAAAAATTTTCCCCCTTAATCCGCGGTCTAGCATATGCTCTATGTGGTCCTTATAATTATTCCTTTTCAAAAGGTCAGTTACAAAAATGAAATATAATATTAGATATTTTTTTGTCCTATGCGAAAGTGTCGGGGGAAAAATGAGACTGAGCTTAGCGTTCGGGACGTGAAGGGTGCGACGGAGCGTACAGAGCCACCCTCAAAGCACAGGCGTCTTTTTTCTTACTTTTTTTCTAATTTGTTGTTCGACAAAGGCGTCCTTCTGTATGATACGAACTTCCACAACTTCATAATTTCATCACCCATGGATGTAACGAAACCCTGAAAGAGTTCTTCCGCGCCCAATCATCGACGTCCTTTTTTTGCCTCATTTTTTCCACCGATTATGACACGGAAAAGAAACGGACCAAAGCTTTTCCTACAATATCATTGAAAATTAAATGGCATAAAGTTCAAACCCCTTAGGTATCTCAACCCGGTGAAATATCTCGGGCGACTGAGGATGAAAATGAATAAAGTGCGTTTTGTAGGGAATTTAATTTCCTTTCAGTTTGTTATTCATTTTTTGTGTAGGATCAACCGTTTAGGAGATATAAGCGAAAAAAGATTACTTAAGGTAAATATCTCGAAATCGGCAAGCCTGAGGATGAAAGTGAAAATGTAATATTTGTAGGAAATTTAAATATCTCGATATTGGCTGTCCTGAGGATGAAAATTATAAAGTACGTTTTGTAGGGAATTTAATTTCCTTTCAGTTTGCTTTATTCATTTTTTGAGTAGAATCATCTGTTAGAATATATGAGCGAAAAAAGATTAATTAATTAAATATCACGATAACGGCTAGCCTGAGGATGAAAATGAATAAAGTACTTTTGTAGGAAATTCATTTCCTTTCAGTTTGCTTTTATTCATTTTTTGTGTAGGATCAACCGTTTAGGAGATAAGCGAAAAAAGATTACTTAAAACGAATTCGTAGAAACAGACTTTGAAAATGGCGTATTCTATGGTCTTAAGTCACGAAACAAACTTGAAGCGACCCTCTTGAGGCTAATCCTGCCATTCTTTTTGGTAAATTTATGTGTTTTCTCCAAGACTTCCCTTAAACGGTCAGAGGGAGACTGCCAATCTTAAGACATGCCGCTTTCAAGTATCGTTTGAAGATTTGCGCTTATGTCATCCAGAAGCACTACATTCCAAAGCTTCTTGAATCTTGATCGGTAACGTGAGAAGCCATAACCTTTAATTGTAATACTATCGCACGTCAGTAAGTAATTCACGTTTTTCCGGATCGGAACAACCGCATGCCTACTTTTATAGGGGCAATTCATTTAGAAAAAACGGCTCTTTTTCTCTCTCTTTTAATGTTGGCCGAGTGTCGCCATCTATATCGTAAAACCCGCCTCTTTACGACGCGGGACTTCTTCGTCCTACTACTTTCGTTACGCTCCCCCGGCTTCCCCCAATTGACGTTTATTGTCGCTACACCGAGTCCCACCCGATAACAGACAATGTCCACCATCCTGGACTTATCCTCCTATTTATTGCGCGATCTACACAAATGACAACCCATTCAAATCAATGACGAGTCCTGCCTTTTTTACGGCTTCAAAATATAATATATTTCTATAAAATGTTCTTTTTTAATATCTTAAGCTCGAAAAAAAAAAGATTCTTCTTTTGGGCGGATTAATCCGATAATAAAACGTGAATGAGTTTTTTAACCTCAAACGTCGATTCTGAAGCCAAAAATCAATGTTTTTAGACTTGTTTATTTCGGTATTGAAGGTCTGCATGTCTTGCGATCGTTTGCTCCGCTCGTCTACATCTAGGATATTTACAACTCATATATTCAACGTAAAAAGATTTAAAACCCCTTGGCTCCCCTTTCGTCCCCCCGACCGCACTTCTCGCCTACCGGGATGTCGTCGTTTTTCAACAAATAACTCGATCCATAAATAGCCGTACCGACGTATTAACTTATGCGGCCGGGTGCGGTATAAAACGTTCGGCCACTTAACGTCAACCCTTTAAAAATTATTTCTCTTTTACAATATGGTCATTAGTAGACCTTCTGTACTTTGTAGTGTGAACTCAACTATTTAAGGATCGAAAAGACTTACGGGATAATGAGCTATAAAATTTCTTAACGAAATCATGAAATTATTACATCGCAATAAATAAAAAACCAGGAAAAAAGTAAAAAACCTTCAGTATTGCTAAATAATTTAAATGTGCACTTAAATAAGTAAGAAAAAAAAACCTTGGTTTGTCCTAATTGATAAATCTAAAGAGATAAAAGGAGAAAATAAATAGGAATAAATTATGGCGCAATAATAATTTGTGACTTGAACATTATAGTCTATTCTGATCGACCTTACTTGCATACGGCATTAAAGTTTCCCGGACTTTAATGAACGCCTAGTTTATATGGAAACTGAGTGTTAAATTTTAAAAAAAGTTTTTTTTTTGACCACCAAAAGAATAAAAATAAAAAGATCACATTTATGCAGATTAACATTCCGGGCTCTATCCCCACCCTGAAATCCAAACTCGAGCTGACCCCTTCCGAACGAAATAACGAAGAGGGGCCACCTCTGGTACTGTTATTCCATTAGGATCTGACTGGACGGGCACGAAAACTCCTCACAGGGGCAAATTATTATGTTACATCGCAGAAAAAAAAAAAAGAAAAAAAAATTTCTTCCACAACATTCCTTCAAGACGCCGCCTTATTGTTCAGGAGGGGTAAAAAAAAAATTATACAATTAAATTCTTTTTCTAATTACAGTGATTTTTTCTTTCTCCCCCTTTATAGATCTAGGAGAAAGAATTTTGTAATCGCCTTTGTTGACAATTTTAGTGGCCATTAGACAGTAGCCTTCTGAGAGGTCCCCTAGATATGTGGAGGGGTTGTATTTTCTTGAGATTGTATGAGGACCTGAATGCCATCCTCCTAGGCCCCTCAGTCGCCTGGCTTGTGGCTTTGAGATGCCACAATTGCCTGGCTTGGCTTTGAGATGCCACAATTGCCTGGCTTGTGGCTTTGAGATGCCACAATTGCCTGGCTTGTGGCTTTGAGATGCCACAATTGCCTGGCTTGTGGCTTTGAGATGCCAATTGCCTGGCTGTGGCTTTGAGCCAATTGCCTGGCTTGTGGCTTTGAGATGCCACAATTGCCTGGCTTGGCATTAGAGTGCCTTTGAGAGGTCCCCATATGTGGAGGGGTTGTTTTCTTGAGATTGTATGAGGCCACAATGCCTAGGCGCCTGGCTTGTGGCTTTGAGATGCCACAATTGCCTGGCTTGTGGCTTTGTCGCCACATTGCCTGGCTTTGTGGCTTTGAGTCGCCTCAATTGACAATTTTAGTGGCCATTAGACAGTAGGCTTCTGAGAGGTCCCCTTGATATGTGGAGGGTTGTATTTTCATGAGATTGTATGAGGACTGAATGCCATCCTACTAAGTCGCCTGGCTTGTGGCTTTGAGATGCCACAATTGCCTGGCTTGTGGCTTTGAGTCGCCACATTGCCTGGCTTTGTGGCTTTGAGTCGCCCAATTGACAATTTAGTGGCCATTAGTAGAGCCTTCTGAGAGGTCCCCTGATATGTTGTATTTTCTGAGATTGTATGAGAGCAATGCCTGGCTCAGCCTGGCTTGTGGAGTCGCCAAAATTGCCTGGTGTGGCTTTGAGTCGCCAAAATTGCTGGCTTGTGGCTTTGAGTCGCCAAAATTGCCTGGCTTGTGGCTTTGAGTCGCCAAAATTGCCTGGCTTGTGGCTTTGAGTCACACATTGCCCTTTGTGGCTTTGAGGCGCCACTATTCCTCAATTGACAATTTTAGTGGCCATTAGACGTAGAGCCTTCTGAGAGGTCCCTTAGATACGTGGAGGGGGTGTATGACTGTATTTATTTCTTAAGATTGTCTGAGGAGCTGAATGCCATCCTC
>JACGAQ010003817.1:0-23758 GCA_014119065.1 Orius insidiosus | reverse complement strand
CGAAACACTTTTTGTTGGAAATTTAATTTAGATTATTTTTAAACTAATAATATTTTCGCTTAACCTCATAGTTTTCGAGATATTTGATAAAAACCGCTTATTGACATCCTTCTCCGCTAAACCCAGTGCCCGAAGGAGTGTAACTTTCTACCACTCAATAAAGATCTGTAATATTTTAGCTTTTTCAAAAAACTTCCTATAAATTAAAAGGTCCTGATGGCACCGTAGGATAAATTGGGGTTCTTTAGTTAGTAGTGCACTGGGGTCTGCGAAACTTATTCTTCTATCTAGTCGAGAACGTTTTGTCTTCTGCAATAATCCAATTGGAACTTAACCCAGCTGTGTTTTGTCCATTTTATTTTTAGACAAAAAAATCTATTGGGCAGATTAATCAAGCGGCTTTCAAAGTGGTTTACACTAAGGAAGCAACAACATATTGCTCCCAAGCTGTTAAAAACATCCCCGGTTTCTAATTTTACTGTCCACTTTTTTTTTCCCAACCTCCCTCTTTTTCCCTTCGTCCACTTCACGGATCCGTTTTGTAGTTTCGCATCTCACGGGCCAACGAACCTCCTTCACACACTTGAGGTTTAATCGATTAAAGGAAATCAGGATACGCTAGAGTAGTCAAGACACCGGCCTCAGTAAACATTTCTGGGATGTAAGCAGAAGAGAGGAAACCTACAAGCCTGATTCATCATCGATATTCGATATGCCGGAGTCTTTTTTGTCCAATCCACCTTTTATTAAAAAAAATTTTTTTTTAGGAGTAGGTAATTAAACTGACGCCCCTTCTTTCCCTTTCGGGCGGCCCTTGCCGTGATATGGAGAGTGTCACAATAATTCTCTTTGAGGAAAAAGGTGATTTGTGTAGAAGAAAGGAAAAACTCAGCTACTTTGCGTTCATTTTAACTTAAGATTGTTAGATTACCCTCCATAAGGTTGTCTGTGGTGCCGTCCGTCAGGCCGCCCGTCGCAATTTTCAACAAAATTTCATGTTTTTTTTTCCATTGCTGGGGATAAAAGTCATCCCTTTAGTCCTTCGTTTCCCTCAGGTAGATAGATTTGTTCAAATAACTGTATTTCCGGCCGGAAAAAAAATCAGGGAAAAAAATGTTTGTTCAATGTTTAGATAAATGTATCTCCCAGGGCCATCCCTAAGTCACAACTGGATTCTCGACGATTTTAAAATTCACAATTTTAACTTTATCAGAGAAGATTTGATTTATTGGAATATTTGTTTAAAAATATGAATGCGGGGTAATAAAACGCGGAGAGCTGACAAGTCGGATTTTTTCATGTTTTGAGTTGCAAATGCGTTTTTTTCTAAATTAAGATCCGTTTCTCAACTCTATTGTTGAAGAAAAAGGGAGCACGAGCCCATTCGTTCTTTCATTTCACGGTTCAAAAGAAGGTCCCACTGATTATTCATCTACTTATTTCGTTTTTCTCATAACTATAGTCAATCTAAGCCTGGGACTAGAAAATAATATGGCATTTTGGTAATTATGGTATTTTGTTTATTGACGAGTAAGGGATGGTCCCTTGAGTATTGCCCGTAAAAACCCCGACCTAGCCATATGAATAGTCAAATTAACTTGAAATTTTGCGTAGATTACGAATCTGAAATAAAAAATAGGGGTTCTCATATGAAATAACGAAATTAACTTTTTAACGCTCTCCCAGACATGTGTTTCCGGACACCGTGTATAGTAGGCAGAATTTTGGGGTGTCCTCGCTTGTTCCGTGTGGCCTGGCTCGGGGAAGCTTTACTATTTTCTACCCACAAACTGGAAAAATATTTCAATATTAGCGATGAAAAACTATTTCGTTATTTTCATCGGGGCCAGTTCCTACTTTTTCTGGATGATTTTAATTCGTAGACATTTTCCATGTTGGATTTCTCGAAGGAGACGTCTGGAGGAAAGTGAAAGCCCTGGGTACAGCATGGAAAAAAGAAGGACGCGGAGAATTCTCAAGAACCGTTAGACTGACTTGGTATGTTGCACTTAACCGGTCCTGAGCGGCCGGCTTTTTGCCATACATTTTACAAAAGGTGACCGAGTGAAAAATCCTTTGAGCTCCTCGAAATCTTTTTTCGAGTGGTTGAGATACCTACTTGGGAAGGGGAAGATCTTCAGAATGGAACCTCGTCGACCCTAATCACTTTTCGGGTGAACCCAAGGAAAGGAAGAGGTAACTAGGGTCAAAAACCTGAGTTCATGCGGGCCACGTTCACACAGCTCCCATGTAAACACCTAATGGATAATCACAAATAAAATAGTGCTTACGAAGTTACAACCTTTAAATGTTTTCAAATGACAAGCATACAACTATCTGTAGTTACTAGAACTAGTCAAATAAAATCGACTTTCATTCAATTTTAAAGTAGGTTTTTCTGAAAAAGAACATATTGAAAGCCTGTGTGGGCGACTAACGAGGGGAATAAAATTGAATCTTGAATTGACATATGATGTTCTGAGACTTGAAATCAAGGTTCTGAGGACCTGATTATCCGAAGGTACGGAAAAAAAAAGGAATAAAAAACGGGTTTACCCTTCGCTCGTTTCGATAAGATATTTTTGAATGTTTTTTAAATTATTTAAATCCTTGACCCTTTATTTTATCTATAAAATATTGGATGATAAAAAGGCCTAAATTTTATGTTTATTTTATAAAATCCACGGTAAGGTACTCTTTCACGAGTCTTGAATTCCTTGAATGTTTCTTTCGATCAGACGTAAAATGGAAATTACAGGTTTCACCCTAGAATAAAACAACTTAGTACGTTCCCATTAAGTCTGGACCTTTCAATTTTAACTTTCTCAAAGAAAAGTTATGACACCCTCCATGTCTTCGGAAAAGGTCTTCCAGATCACGTAGAGGAAAACTGATTTCTGATCTCTACCGATCATGAGTTTGTGGTGCCACCTGTCCGTCCGTCAATTTTCCGGCCGTAACTTTCATCCGATTTTCACAAGATTTTCGAAAAAATCTTTCTTTCACAGTTATTTTTACCCGTGAGGTAAACCCTTTTTATCAGACTTTCAGGCTTTTTCCTTGATTCTCAGATTTATAAACACCCTTCCAACCAAATTTTAAAGCATTTCACCTACGGGCGATAGTAATTTCGACCAATGGATACTGCCCTTTAAGTAAGAACCCTTTTAAATTGGTAAATTCGTCGAATTAAGGGCATTGACATTTTAGCAAAAACCTGTGACTAGAAAAAAAAACATGGTGTTTGTTGACGGAAATGTGTAGGGGAGGCTCCCATGATATCCCACATAAAATCCTGGGATTTTCCCCGTTTTCGCTTGTATCTCCAAAACGGTACTTCGTAGCCAAAAAATATATAAGTTAAAAAAGAAAGCTGACTAAATTTTCTTTAAATATGATTCATAAAGTTTTTTGTACGACCAACAGCGCCCGAGATACAGGACGGCGAAATATATTCTCTCTTTTGTACTTATCCGTTTTGCTCTCACTTTTTGGTCGAGTTTACTACTTTGCGGATTCGACTTTTTTAGTCGAATTTTCTATGTTTTAAGATGCTAAGTAATTAATTTGGTCGAATTTACTATCGCCCCGAATTGTATCGGTAACTTTTTACATTTGTACTATAATATAACTTTTTACAACACTTCCCGCTGTCCAAAACTTCGACTCAATCGTATCCTGTAGACCCTTGGGCTCAATTTTTTCTATTGGATTTTTTATCTTATATTGAGATACATATATATTAAAAATTTAGTATTATTTTTCCCTTCTGCCAGTAAAACGTTTGTAAATTAGAAGAAGTTTCGTTTACATTCTGTGTTCAGTTTACTCTTGAACACCTGCTCGTTTCGTTTCCTGCAAAAATACAACGGTTTTTTTCTTTCCCTTTTTTTAATAGTTTGTTAGTTTGTACTTATCGGTTCATTCCAATCATGTTGACTTTAATAATTCGTGTAATTTTTTTTTTCGTACAAAATAAGCCAATGAATTGTATAAATTTGTGTAACTGTCATTGTAAATACGTTATTCGTAAAATTTTTTATCTTATAAATTTTACATTGAATTCATGCAATAATAAATTTTGGAGGATGAGACAAAAAAAAAATCCTTATTTTTGCTTAAAGTAAGGCTTAAAAGTAATAAATGGCTCCAGGCTTTTAAAGATTTGAAAAAGGTCGACGTTATAATTATTTTGTTGTTTCAGATTATTTCAAAAATGAATGAACGATAGATCCTTGTGAAGAGTTGAGAGAATACGCGTGCGGACATTGGCTGAGCACGGCGGCGATTCCGAAGACGAAAGCGCCTGGGGAATGAAGCAGTTGATGCAGCAAAAACGTATTAAAAAATCACGTATTATTTCGTTATCTAAATTTTTTTATAGACAAAGAGTCGTTAAGAAATCTCATAAATACGATGCCGTATCCCGAAAATATCGAAACTCTTGAATGGCGAGTCAACACGTTCTACGACTCCTGCATGTCCGTTGGGTCCGTCGAAACCGAACAGCACCGTCCTTTGACCAAACTAATAAATCAATTAGGTAAAAAAAGAGAAAAATCACTATCATGCTACTTCCATTTAGGAAAATGAAGTTTTCCTTATAACTAGATTAAGTTTGATAATTGAGTTTTCTCTTGGAAATTTACAGGCGGGTGGAACGTCCAGAAAACTTTCGTGGATTTTAACTGGGATTTGAAAAAAACTTTGAGGACACTCCATTCTAAATACAACATCCAACCTTTTTTTAGAGTCGACGTCGTTCCTGATCCTCAAAACCCAATACTTCAAAGCATTATTCAAGTAAATATTAATTTCAAAATAAAAAATTTAAAAAACTAATTTTTAGATCTCACCTGGAAAATTAGGACTTCCAGACAGAAGTTACTACGACCGCCACACCGACGACAAAGTAAATTTAAATAAAAATTAGAATTATCACTAATTCATATTTTAGATTGTTGTTGCGTATAAATCTTTTTTAAAAGATATAGCTCAGTCGTTAGGAGCTACGAGCGATGCTGCTTCATTTTTCAGCAGCAACATTTTTGGATTTGAAAAACGCCTTGCAGAAAGATTTCCGTCCCGCTGGCCTGAAAGATCTGAAAACTATCGCCCCACAATCGCCAAACTTGAAAGCATCGCTCCTTCGGTATAACGAAATAATAAAAAGTTTTCATTTTGAACATTTTTTTTAGGTTCCATTTTTTGACATTTTATCATCAATGTTTCCTGATGCGAGATTGAACAAAAAAACAGAAGTGGTCGTCATCGCCCCTGATTATTTGGTCAACGTTCTACCATATTTTCAAGCACAGATAGAACGTAAAAATATATTTTTTTTTAATTTTATTAATTATTTTTGCAGTCTAATGAATGACTTTATGATGTTGAAATTCGCTGTGGGTTATCTCGCTTATTTATCAAGCCAATACGAAATATTATAAAAGAATTCAATGAGCAACTCTATGGTATAAAAGAGTTAAAACCTCGTTGGGAAATGTGCGTAGAAACACTTCAAAAGTTTGTCGGCTTTGGACTTGAAGCCATGTTTGAAAACGCAGACCCGGACATCATCAGGAAGGAAACTGTGGTATGTTCAAAAATAATTGTAAAATTTCTGGAAGTATTTTGAAGCCCAAAAGAAATTATAATTAAAAACAAGCCCTTAACTACATAATTTATTTCAGGTTAAAGATATATTTCAACAAATACGATACACAATTAAAGATTCCATCGAAAAGTCGAACAATCTTCCCGCTCATGTTCAAGATCACTTTCTTGATAAAGTAAGTTTTCTTTTTTTCTTATTAACATATAAATGTTATTTTTCAGCTTAATAATATAAAAATCCAAGTCGGTTTGGAACCTGTTATGCGCCATAGTACGTTCTACAACCCATATTATTCGACTTTTACAGCAAAAAAGATGAGTTTTTTTCAAATGTAATATTCGCCGTCAATTTTCTACTTGATGGTCAGCAAAAAAGACTTTCTCATCTTTCTGATGAACATAAGTAAGTTTTAAAGTTAATATTTTATTTTATAATTTTGTTTTTAATAGATGGATGGACATAATCTCTGATGGTCAATTACGTGTCGTGTATGTCCCTGAAAGTAATCAAGTTGTCGTCCCGTTTGCTTTGTTATCGCCTCCTTATTTTCATCCTTACTACCCTTTGTAAGTATTTTTTTTTTAAACCCTCATTAGAAAAAGTACTTTTATAAGTATTTTTTATTACTGAGGTATATTAATAATAAAAGTTGTACCACCTGCTTTTTTAAGATTATTAAGCAAGGATTAACTTTTTGACAGTTTAATTTTTATATGTTATTTACTTTTTAACTTGTTCTGTTTTTTAGGAGTGTGCTTTATGGTGGTTTAGGAACGGAAATTGGACTTGCGATAATCTCGAGTATTACGGGGGGGGTCTTTATCATGCGGGAGACGGTACAGTGTTGCCAACTGAACATCCTATACATAATAGAACTCATGAATGCTTCATACATCATCCTGAAGCGACGCCACATTGGAAGCGATTAAATTTACTTATATGGTAAGGCTTAGGACATTAGGTTGGGGTACCTGAGACTCCCATTTTCCTGGGTTATCTGCCAAAATCACTTGACCGTTAAGCTGACGAAATAAAAACAGTTTCGTTGACAATTCAGCAAGTATCTAGCAGCCAAACTAAACCAGTGTAAAACCACTTTTTAACAACTGATTAACTGAAACTCTGACGATTTAGTGACTATTTTGTTGGCTGATGAGTTAACGACTGTTTCGCTGTCAATTAAATGACCGTTTCGCTAACAATTAGATGACTATTAGCTGACAATCTGCTTTAACGACTTCAGCTGAAGATTAAAAAAATTATTGCTGGCACTGTTCAGCGGCCAATCTGTCCATTTAACGTCTGTTTTAGCCGAGGATTAAGCGATTGTTTGTGGTTTTTTTGGCCAAGAGTCACTTTTCCTCCTTGGGATTTGTCTAAAATTGTACAATTGGTCTTTTATGTGTTTGTTTTATTTTTTCTCAGGCTCTACAAATGCGATGTCAAAAACATCCCATATACATCAACCAGGAATGGAAAATTTAGAAGTAGTGGTATCTTCTTTGTATCGTACGCCCAAGTAGGTTTTCATCATTATTTTTTGCCTTTAGCCTTTTCTTCTCTTCTCTCTCTCTCTCTTTTATTTTTTTTTAAAAGAAATATTCGGCTTAAAGAAATTTTTATTTATTTTTTCAGTCCACCTGTACGATGAAAACTGCTGGAAGAATCGATGTTGATTTGACAACCTCAAAACACAAGTTGGACGATATTCATCTGTAAGTAATTTTTTAATGCGAAATAGCACAAATTTCTAACTCCTAATTTTTTTTTAGGCTTGATATGATACCGTCGAAGTCGAAAGAGTACTTAAAAACCTTCGTCGTGCGAGCGTGAATTGCGAAAAGATAGTTGCCACAGTCTCATTTGATCGGTGACTGTCCTAAAATTGAATCTCTCCATCCAAAATGTCTTCTTATTTAAACAAAGAGTCTCCTTCGTCGTTAATTATGTGTTCGGCTGACCTCAAGTCTGAATTATAACGTTTTAACCCTTTTTGGCCCGAATTAATTGCGACATGCATGTGATAACCTTGAAAATTATATTCTATCTTCTAAGTCTGTAAATTGTAGATATATAAGAAAGAAAAAAAATTAATTTATGTTAATAAGTGTTCAGAGTGGTCCAATTGTGCTTTTATTGGTCTTCACACCTACATTTTAATGGTTGTAAATCGCTAGAAAGGAAAATTAAAAAATAAAATTAAGTGTCATAAATTAAGCTTCCATGAGTGTTAATTTTAAGGCTATTTTTGATGTGACAATTGTATAAATTTGTCTTAGTGTATATTTTATGGAATGAATTTAAAAAATAAAGTGTTTGATGTACCTTTTTCAAATGGTTCTCCTTTAACAAACCTTCTTTTGAGCTTTTTTCTTGCTTTTCGGCCACAGCCACCTTTTTGCTCAAGGAGACACAATTTTACCGGATTTTCGTCCAGTACTCCCGTTTTCAAGCTCCTCTTGGCGGCGTCGTGAATACTGTTTACAGGTATATAATATTAATCAGTGATTATACTGAGTTAGGTGATAATATGTTATCAATTACTCTGAAATGCTTAAAATTCGGAAAAGATGCTTGTCTACAGGCTCTTCGTAGGGCTCCCTCAGTATTCTAACATTTTAAAAAACTTCAATTTCAACCATCCGATGTACGCGTAGTAGGTAGTGTAGTACCCATTTTATACTGGTTTCATAGAATACGCACATATATTTTCAACCTCGCATTACATTTCTGCAAACTAGCTTTTTTTTTTAAATTTTATTATAGTTTTTTTGCTTGTTTACGGGGGAGCAGGCTGACTTCTTGTTTCAACTTGTAAGATTGAAGAAAATGAGAAGCTCAAGGCAACAATGTAGAGTGAACAGTGAGAACTGAGAAGGTTACAAGTCTTATCAAGTTATGATAAAATTTATTTTTATTATTCGCTGTGGAAATAATTTTTATTTGAAATGCTGTCATCTTTAATGAAAGAGCATCATACGAAGCAATTAGCCAGAAAAGAATTCAAGGTAAACCGTAATCCCAGGTCGTAGGCTGCCTTTCGTTAATTCGTCATGACTCCCAGTAATGTTAAAAAATTTAGAAGAAAAACGAAAAAGAAGCTTTAACAGCGAGCAATCTAACGCAAGCTCTGTGGACCATCTGAACGTTGGGTAAGTCCCAAAAAAAAAGTATAGTTAAAAATTATTCTTTATTTAGAGTCGCCCAGGCGTACCTGAATCAAAAACGTCTTGATTCTGAAGCGAAACATTTGCATCAGAACGCGGCCAAGTTTGCTGCGAACACCCAACAATGGCTGACTCTCGTCGAAGGCTTCAGCAGCGCCCTTAAAGAATTGGGAGACGTCGAAAACTGGCAAACCATCGAAATGATATGAAGCCATCACTTGTGCTTTGGAATATGCATACAAAGGTAACAATATTATCATGTTCTTATTTGACCTAATTTTTCTGTGTTTTTAGCCACACCAAGAGGCTCCTCCTCCTTAAAACCTAACTTAAATATCAATTTTTAGCTTGGTTTTTCAAGCAATTTTATTTGAAATTTTTTATATATTTTTTTCTTAACTTTATACTTTACAAAGCATAATATTGTCAGTCTGGCGTTGGCCCTGACTTTTCAATTGTGACAGTTTTTTTTTTTCTTCTCCTTCAAATTCGAATTTATCCCAACAAAGAATAGTTGGCTGACTGGCTATAGGAAACAGCCAAAAGGTTATTTTTGGACAATAAAACGTGAAAAAACGCCCAAAAACTCTATAAAAACTAAAGATAGGAAAATCAGGTTAAAAGGGTTCTACTATATAAATAGTATCTTGCTGGAAAAACATTGCATGTAGCAAAAGGCAACTTTAAAGGAGTAAATTTGTCCGAAAAGCAATTAAAACGGAAATTGGTAAGCAAAAAAGAGCAACATACAACGTATTTCAAATGAAAAAACCTCTGAGTAACATAATCAGCGATTCTTATATGATACGTTTTTCCACCAAACCAAAGCAAGATTCGCCCTTCTTGCACATTATAGGCTATCTAGCGGTTCGAAAACTAATACTTGAAGGTTGGATTTTAGGAAGGGACATAGATGGTTTATCCATCCTAACCCGATTTTAGAAAAAAATCAACATGCAATGTTTTCCCAAATACCGAAGCAAGTTGAAATAGAAATGGTTAAATAAAACACTAATTTTAACAATAATATTGTATATGTTTAAAAATATATTTTTGTTCAAATCATTTGAACACATTATTTTTAATAGTCTTTTTATGTAAATTAATAATATAATGGACAATTTATAGAATAATAAGTTTTAAAAACCGATAGTTTATCACAAATAAATATTGACAACAAAAAAATAGTCACCTTGTGGAATAATGAGAATATCAGTCAAAAACCATCTACTTGAACGTCAAGTAGTTTAGTTCTTTTTAAACCTTCCTTCAAGTGTTCCCGGTATCTGTAAGAGAAAAAAGGAACTATAATAGATCCTCTCCTCTTAACCTCTTTAAAATAAAATCTCAAAAAAAGAAAAGAAAAAATAATGACCCTGCGGTAGCAGGGACTAAAAGGTAGATTTCTTTTCATGATTAAAATTAAAATGTATAAACACAAAATATATAATTATGTTATAAAAATGATGATATAAAAATTGCGCCACTGAGCCCCTAGAAAAACATCTGATAATTTTATTAATAAAATATTTAATAATTTCCCGGTATAAATTCAAATTTTTTTTAAAGTTTAGCTAGTTCAATATTTTGCGCCTGGCTCGTCCAAACCTGCTTTAATTAATTTTTTACACGCCCTCGCAGAGGTCTTAAAGTTTTTTTTGCAAAAGGACTAGGATTTCAATAGAAAATGCCAATTTTGTCTTTTAAGCCCTAAGTAAAGTAGGTGAATCGCTGGTCCGATTTCAGCCATTAACGAACTCGTCCGAGCTATTGAGATAAAAGCTCTAAATACCGGATATCGTCACCCTCACATTAAAATTGCTCCAGTTATCGTGCTAATATATATATATATATATATATATATCAACGAAATTGTGCATACCTCCTCCGGCTGCAATACCTCCTCCGGAGGAACTATGCCCCTTCGAAACTTATACTCTAAAATCGCTCAAAGTTGAAAACGACGAAATCCGAACACTCTTCGAAGCCTAAAACGTTCTAAAACCTTTGCGTTCCCGCCAAATAATATTCGAATGTCGTTTCACCTCGGCTACAACCGAGCCCGGTCCGCCATTTGCCCACGTACCCCCCTTCTTCACCTACCGCTCTCATTAAGAGGCACCCCGACTTCACTCTCCTCCCCGCCCGCCCTTGTTTCCAATCCTCACCACCCTAGAGCACGTGGTAATTATCTCGCCGCGCGGCCTAATTTGCATATCATCCGCGAAACTTTAATTTCTCTAATTCTTATAGAAACCCCAGTAAATGAGGTATCATTTTTCACGTTTTTTAACGGCGGAGACAATGGTCACACTCAAATTTCAATTAGACGCAATTATTATTTGGGGGTGATGGTGTTGGGTGGAGGGGGGTGTAAAAATTAATAAACGTTAAAATTAATAAAAAAAAAAATCCGGAAGATTGAACTCAAGGAATTTTCGAACTTCGAAAAAATGGCGGAGTTACGTCTGTCTGAAGTAATAATAAATGCGCTGCGGCCGTACCGTTGGTTCGATCTGCACCAAATTTTCATTGGATCTCCTCTTAGTAGCTAGCGTTCGCCAAGTCAAAAATTTTTGGCCCATGCGGGTGGCTTTCCCCACGTTGCTCTGGCATTTTGAAACCTTCTCAGAGAGAACCTACGTGTTGCATACCTAATTTCAGCATTTCTTTCCACGAATTCATTATTCTTAATATTTTTAGCATAAATTTTGGTCACAACGTTTTCGAGGGAGAGGGGGGGATGAGGAGGGGTACCAAAATTGATTTTGATCCTTTGATTTTTGAAAATTTACTACCCCTCACCTTGAACTTTATCTGTAAAACAGTAGAAAACATTGCCTAATAAATGAATTAATCAATTAAAAGTTTAAGAATTATAAAAAAAATGTCCAGAGTAAAAAGTGCCCCTTGGATGTACAACTCGTCAGTCGCCTTGCATTGAGATTTTAAAAAAGGTTTAAATACTCAAAAATCCGTCTTATTACGACTTTTCTTCGCTTGATTTTGTTCTTTTGGGTCTTTTTTGATTCTTTTAGAGCCAAAACATCCTTAAAAATCTACTGGAGACGCTTTTTAGCTTCAAAAACTCAAAATATCGCCCGCACTAGTTTGAATCTTTCCGCTCGAAATGGGAGCGATTACTTGATTAACTTTAATTAATGAATAGCTTCAATCAACTTCTAATTATTCTATTTCTTTAGTTAACCCTATAAAATGAATCCGTGTGAAATTTCGTGGCAAAATATGCGGTTATTCCTCCGTGCGAAAAAGAAAAAGAAGTGGCCGGCGTGTTTTTTTTGCTTTCGCACGCCGGAGATACTGAAAATTTCGTCTCGAAATTTCACAAGGATTCATTTTATACGTTAAACTAAAGAAATAGAGTAATTAGAAATTGATTGAAGTTGTTAAATTTTATTATGATCAAGTCTTCTTTGCGCCGAAATTCAAACTGGTTCGCCCGATATTTTAAGTTTACAAAGCTAAATTGCGCTTTCCATTAATTTTTAAAAGTATTTTTAGGCGTAAGAACGTGCCTAAAGACCTAAAAACATCAATTAATACGATCAGAAGTCTTAAAAAGCCGTTCTTTTAATTTATCAGACCTTTCCCAATTATTTTTGTGTAGGGAAGTGCGAAGTGGTAAGGCAACGGGTCGGTTTTTCTTTTCGTCACAGTAATTTTTGAAAAATTGCGAATTCTCGGTAAGAAAATACCCCAAATGCTCGTGGTAGTTCTTTTTTCATGATTTTAGACCCTTTTCAACGACTAGAGTCATAAAAAATCAAAGGAAAGCGCAATTTAGCTTTAAAAACTTAAAATATCGGGCGAACCAGTTTGAATTTCGGCGTAAAGAAGACTTGATTATGATAAAATTAAACAACTTCAATCAATTTCTAATTACTCTATTTCTTTAGTTTAACGTATAAAAAGAATCTTTGTGAAATTTCGAGACGAAATATTCAGTATCTCCGGCGTACGAAAGCAAAAAAGCACGCCGGCCATTTGTTTTTTCTTTTTCGCACGGAGGAATAACAGCATATTTTGCCACGAAATTTCACACGGATTCATTTTATAAGGTTAACTAAAGAAATAGAATAATTAGAAATTGATTGATGCTATTCATTAATTGAAGTTAATCAAGTAATCCCTCCCATTTGGCGCGGGAAGATTCAAACTAGTGCGGGCGATATTTTTAGTTTTTGAAGTTAAAAGGCGTCTTCATTAGATTTTTAAGGATGTTTTGGCTCTAAAACATTAAAAAAAGACCGTTAAGAGCAAAATCAAGCGAAGAAAAGTCGTAATAAGACGGTTTTTTGAATATTTAAACCTTTTTTAAAATCTCACTGCAAGGCGACTGACGAGTTGTACATGCAAGGGGCACTTTCAACTCTTGGACATAATTTTTTGAATTCTTTAACTTTTAATTGATTAATTGATTAATTAAGCAATGTTTCCTACTGTTTTACCAATAAAGTTCTAAGGTGAGAGGTAATCAAAAGATCAAGATCAATTTTGGTACCCCCTCCTCCCCCCCTAACCCCTCTCCCACGAAAACGTTTTGACCAAAATTTATGCTAAAAATATCAACAATAACGAAATCGTGAATAAATTGCTGAAATTAGGTATGCAACACGTAGGGGCTCTCAGAGGGCTTCATAATGCCAGCGCAACGTGGGGAAAGCCGCCCGTATTGGCCGAAAAATTTTTGACTTGGCGAACGCTAGCTACTAAGAGGAGATCCAATGAAAATTTGGTGAAGATTGGATCAAAGGTACGGCCGCAGCGCATTTATTATTACTTCAGACAGTCGTAACTCCGCCATTTTTTCGAATTACGAAAATTCCTTGAGTTCAATTTTCCTAAATTATTTTTTTATTGATTTTGCCGTTTTTTAATTTTTACACCCCCCCCCCCCCCCAACCATCCCCCCAAATAATAATCGCGTCTAATTGAAATTTGAGTGTGACCATTGTCTCCGCCATAAAAAAACATAAAAAATGATGTGTCATATGACGGGGTTTTGATAATAATTTATAAAAATCAAAATTAAGAAATTGATATGCAAATAATAAGTTGATTAGGGTGGGCGCGGGGGGAGGTAGGAGTTAATGAATGCGCCTTCCGAGTATTGTTGAAGGGAAGGGGTGGTAGCCCGGACCCTCGAAACGGTTGGTAACAGAGGCGAAGGGAAGATAGACGAGGGGGGAAGGGGACACGGAGCACGAAGATCGTCAAGGTCGATCGAAAAATTTTAGGGTTTTAGAGAGTTGATGATGATGACGTCCCGGAGGAGGTAGGTCTAGTTCCTCCGGAGGAAGTATATACAATTGCCCCTTACGGAGTCACGGAGTAGGCTAGACCCGCAACACGGAGGAACTATGTACAATTTCAAAGTTAAATCCTGTGCATACCTCCTCCGCATAGCTCCTCCGGCAACCGGAGGAAGTATGTACAATTTTCAACCCAAATGGAGGAGGTATGTACATGCCCACGATACTATATATATATATATATATATATAACTTTTCAACTGAGGATGGTTTTGGGGTCCAGGAGGTATGAAACGAAAAACGTATAGAAAATTTTTGAATCTGCGACTACTTGGTACATTACAATAGGTAGATTTTTGAAGAAAAGAAATCTACCTAAAAAAATTTAGACACATTTAGATAACTTAGCTTAAGTTACCAAGCGCCGTAACCTATTCTTTTTTAATACAATACATCACGTGCTTTGAGATTTTATTTATTTTTATTATGATCATGTTATGTTTCCATTGGGTAGATCTGCCTATAATGTAGGTTTTTGTCAGTTTGAAAGTTAACTTCTAAAGACATTTAGATTCTCTGCCGCATTTATTAGCTTGTTAATTTTTAAGTAGTATAAAAAGTAGTTGTTAAAATGCCACTTTTTGTCTTCAAAATGTTTAATTTAATAGAATCTGAATGGCTTTTAAATTTTAACAAAACAAATTTCGTGCTATTAGATTATACCTTTGGCTTCGGCCTGTGAGTATCGACAGCGTCGATGTCGAACGTTATGTGCTCGACTTTGCAACCGTAAGCGACTGGAGTTAACTTGAGTATCGTGTGTAGGGGTACTTGAGATACGGTAACTCTTCTGTAAAATAAAAATACATTATATGGTTAAAAAGGCCATTAGCATTTTGGTGTAGTCATAAATTGAAAGGTTCGGAATAATTTCGCTGTGTAAAAATAAACAAATAAAATTAATGTACCAGCGTTTTTGTCTAATAAATAAGCAAGAAGGCAGCGAATGACGGCTTGATGGCTAACGACAAGGATGTTCCTTGACGTTCCAATTCCATTATGACCGGCTCAAGTCTAGCAACAAGATCTTCGTAGCTTTCCCCTCTTGGATATCTGTATGTGAACTTTGCTTGATCTCGGGCAGCGAAATCTTTAGGATAAGCCTGTTGGATTTCTTCGTAGGTCATCTCCTCGCAGATCCCGGCATCGATTTCGTTGAGCGCTTTCCATCTTTCTTGTGGAGCGGCGATTCCTGCGACCGTTTGTTTCGTCCTTTTGAGCCAAGATGTCCAAACTCGAAGTCCGCTTATGTTTTGGTCTTTTATGTAAGTGGCCAAAGCGTTGCGAACGCTTGACCTCGCGGCGACAAATCTGAATCCTCCTATTCTTCCTTCAAGATTGTACATGCTCTCACCATGCTAAAGAACATTATTATTTAAAAAATAATAAAGATATAACTTACTCTAGCTAAATATTGTCCGTGGGACAATATGGATGTTCATTAAATAATAAACTATTCGTGACTGAATATGTCCTTCATGTTTATGGACTAAAACTTTTTCTCCTGTATTGTAAATTTTCATGAAACTAAGGTTGTCTTCAGATTCTTCATCTAAAGCTTCATATTTCTCTTTGTAATGTTGAATCCGAAGTAGGAAATCATTCAAAGCTTTTTCCGTATTCATATTCTGATAGTCTGGAGAGTTAACTTTGACCTCCTAAAAACAAAAAATTATTAAAAGAAAGTTTGACCTCTAAGAACCATTTTTTGGGTTCTACAAGCTTCTTCGTTGTACCATGATATTTTGCTCCTCGATTTTAGGATCGTCGCAGACTGACTCGACGAAAAAAAGTTTAAAGTTCATTTTACGAACGACGATTTCGTAGATCAACTTTCGCCTTTGACGAGTTGAATTAGTCGCATCGAATACCTGAAAAGAAGTTTTAAAAACTGAATTAAGTGTTTCACTTATTTTACCGCAACTTCGCCTCCTCCATTTTCCAGCCATTGGCAGACATCTTCCAAAGCGTCCATGCAGCATTGGGTCCGAATGGCCATCGCCTGTCTATTGTCTGCTTTAAAAAACTCATGACTTTTATAAGCGTCGGTTTTCGTTCGACGGTATTCCCCAAGGTTAAAAACTAAAAAAATACATAAATTACTTCAATTTAATTCAAAGAAAAGAGCAAATGACAGAAAAATTGCTTAGAAGGCTGATCGCTATCAATAAGATAAGTCAGCTTAAGTCTGTAGATTTTCTATAAATGAGGCAGTAAAAACAAAGTTTTGACAAAGCCATTTCCCTTATCATGAAGGCAGAGGAAAAAAAATGCCACCTAAATCTTATAAAAGTGTACCTTTAGTATTGATTCCAATCCAATTAAGGTATCTGGATAACTTTTTCGATATGTAAGTCTTCCCCCGGGCGGGAAGTCCGACCATGGCGATCACATGAGGGGTTTACGTAATTCGCCCTTTCCCCTGAAAAGAAAAAAAAAAAGGTAAAACAAAAAAATTTCTAAACCGCGAAATTTTCTCCAAACCATACACATATGCCTGACGACATATCGTTTTTCTTCCTCCATTCTCAGAAGGCGAATATGCACTGAGCATCGTAAATGATTAAAAAAAGAAAAGAGATAAGATTGTACCTATTCGCACAGACACTTGTCGCTGAAATGTTGATCTTTTTATCATAATTTTTTATTGTTTGATCTTTACGTTTTTAATCCACCTACGTACTCAGAGAATGAATTATGAATATTCCCTAGCTAGAGATAGACGAGCGAATAGATAAAAACATCAGATAAGATAAAAATTTTGAAGGAGAAAATATGCAAATATCCTATTAAAAATATTGATATTAAGAAGAAAAAAATGTCTTACTGTTTGACGTATCCATTCTCAGGTCTTTAGTAAACTGATTTGGGAAAACGAACGCTCAAAGGCCTTGAGGATAAAAGCTACGTTGACCTTATTGACTTTACATTGAATAAAGAAAGAGAGAAAAAAATCCTTTTAAGAATTTTGGTTTTGTAACGATTGTTTATTTAAAGAAAGACATGTCCTAACTTGTCTATCACGCGCGACTTTTGAAATGAATTCTAGGTACCTATCGAAGTTTAATGAGTAATGGCGATTTTATCTTGACTGTAACTCATATTAGCTTTGTTCCAACCGCAGTTTGAAACTGTTTTGTAACTCCTGGAGCATGCGCAGAAGGATTGGATGTCAAATTTGAATCGTTCAAATCGTTTGTCCGTCAAATCTGAAGTCATCTGACGTCAAATAAGACGTGTAAATCCTTCTGCGTATGCTCCAGAAGTTTCAAACCAGTTTCAAACTGGTTAGAACAAATCTATTACTCGATTTCATCCATAGGAAATTTACAAAACTCCGGTAAAATTGGGTCATCTTTTCAGCGAAAAGTTGATGAAAAAGATACTAATTTAGAGCCGTGTGGTTGGCCACCTGGCGCCTTCTGAAAATTGGAGTAGCACGCGGAGTGACTTTAAAAATTAAAAAAGGGAAAGACGTCGAAAAATCCGGAAAAAGGAAAAATACTGCACAATACCGTCGAAAACGACGAAAAGATGTTCCTCGGCAGAAAAACTGAGTTCAACTCCTTATAACCAAGTGTACAGAGGTATCTTTTGGATGAAAAATTGAAGAAGAAAAAAAATGTAGCAGAATTGGGGTTTCATAGATGAAAAACCGAGAAGGAGCACGGGAATCGGATGAACAAAGACCTGCCATTGATCACGTACATGAACGAATATTATGTCATCTGTCAAGATGAAAACAAATTGAAAGTTTTAAAATTCTTTGAATTCCAGGCTTATTGAGAAGGACGCCGCGTATTTTCTTAGGTCTCAAGGACCGGTTACGAAATGTCGGCGATTTTGTTTGAATGAGCAGAGGCCAATGGATTGTCAATAGCTGATGAAGACATTTTCTGACAATTTTGAAGAAGAGAGATCGTGAAGAATCTTTTGGAGCTCCTAATGCTCAGTAGGTGGAATTCCAAGTTTGATGTCAAATTGATTAGTTCTAGAAACTCGCTACGTTTGCGAATTCCTGAGTTTAATTCCGGAACTTGCATTCGCAAGAACTTAATGACTGTAGGCAAGCCTGGGGACTCATTTCTTCCGCTTCTTCTTATCTTTCACCGCTAAGAAAGGAGGACTTCTTCGAGAGAACTAGACTTTTTCTTTTTCAGTTTAGGAGAAAACCTCTTTTTAGATGTTTCCTTCAGTTTTTTAGGCCTCCAAATTACTTTTTCACTGGCATTTCGATCATTTTTCCTTCGAACTTCTGCCTCAGAAACTCCCTTAACTTAAAAGACCTCCTTAAACTTCCCCTCCTTTATACTTCCCCCTCCTATATTGTTCCTTCTCTTTAAGGAAGTTTTCGTCTTCAAACTAGTACTTTTTACCTGGCTATAGGGCGTACTCCGTGGTTATTAGGCCAAGAAACGCCATTTCCGGCGTTTTCTTCGATATTTCAGCCAGAAGAAAAATCTTTCTACAAGATTTTTGGGAGCTTTCAACACAGAAAACACCCGTGTTTTGGGGATCTATCGCGCCAATTGGTCCAAGAAAAACTTTAGGACGTTCAGTATTTTTTGAGCCAATGGGGGGTATAATCACACGGAGACTTTCACTGACGTACAATTATTACAAGTAATGGGAAAGAAAAAGCGATACGTCAAAAATGCTCTTTTCACCCGATAAGATGTAATTTGTTCTATATAAAATTGCTAGAAAATCTATTGTTGTTTTGAATTTCTTCCAAAGAACCGCGTTTTGCTCACGCTAAAAAAAAAGTTTTGACCTTGCACAAGTTTGGGCCGGCGCCAAATATTTTAATTACGAAATAAAACTAAAATTGAAGATTGTTTTTAATTATTAATGAGTATTGATAAAAAATACCTCTGATAGGAAAAGGCTTGGTTTGTATAGTATCCGATGAAGGAGGCGTGTGTCGTTTGTGTGACATTAAAATGTCAAAATCGGTGTCAGATTTCCCTTCAGGAAGACGACATTCGCAAACTGGGACCGTCTTGTAGATATCCATGTTGTCACTAGTGCATTTTTCGATTGACTAAAGACGGGTAGTCAATTTCGTTTTTTTATTTTTCTTTCTCTCTCGCGTGTCTTGCGTGTGCGCCCCTACCACGGAGCCGGGATATGTGAATCACCTTTTAGCGCATGCGTTTGTCTTTGAACTTCTTTAGAAACGTCTCGGAAGTGAACGGCGTTTAAGACGAAAATGGTTCAAACGAGCACACTTGCCCTACCTCAATCCGGAGAAGAGGAGCTGAGGTTCGAGATAAAAACTAAGTAGACTACGCCAAAATGCCATTTGAGCTATGGTTTGACGGAGGAAGTCAAAATGCGGTTTTTATCAAATATCTCGGAAACTATGAGGTTTAGCGAAAAACATTTCAGTACAAAAATAATCTAAATTGAATTTCCAACAAAACGTATTAGAACACAAAATGATAAAGTGAACGGTTTCGGAGTTACGAACCGTCAAAAAAAACTTTTGGTCTAATGACATTTTTAAACATGTCAACAAATATCTCGGAAACTATGAGGTTTAGCAACATATTCAGAACAAAATAATCTAAATTGATTTCCAACAAAACGTATTAGAACACAACACGCTAAAGTGAACGGTTTGGAGTTATGAACCGACAAAAACTTTTTGGTTTGATGACATTTTAAACATCAAATATCTCGAAAACCACTGGTCCAAGCGAGATAAAGACTAAGTACAAAATTAATCTTTATGCAATTTTATATGGATAATAACGCTCTTACATTTTTTATTATTGTAATTTTAACAAAATCCTTAGATTTTCAAGATATGCTCCTCGCTTTGAAGAACCTAGCTCTGAAAACGATTATTCTGACGGAGTCCATACTAGGCTTTTAAATTAGACTCAGAAACTTTTCCAATTATTTTGGAACAGCTGGCTATAATAGTTAAGCCAAAAAACATAATCGACTACAAGTTCGAATCTCCAGCTTTTAAACTGTTGATGCTCCTTGTTCTTTTAGACAGAACCATATCTTTTTCTTTCTTTTGAAAAGGATTTAATCGAGTTTTGACTGGTTTGACCAGATCCTTGTCACTCTAATTATTAGTTGCTAACAATACTGCGATATTTCTTAGACCATATGCTTCTTTGGTAATAGACGTTTAGAAGCTGGGAGTTAATGAAATTTGGCGCCATATGACGAGGTGGGAGTAGCTGTTTTTCTAAACTTGAATCATCCATTCATAATTAAAAAGGTCATTTTATAAGCGCTAAAAAATACAACAACAAACTGCGAATATCTGGTTTACCTTGAGCGTACATAAATCTTGAAGTAGGGCCTCAAAATAAGATAAAAAAAACGGTTCTGCGCAAAAACACGGGGGGGACACTCTCGCAAAACTGCCACGTTGGCCTCCCTACTCAATTTTTAACTATATCTAGGAAAACGAGCTTATCGACGTTTTAATTTATTAAAAAAAAGAAAAGAAGAAAAAAAAAAAGAAGCCAAATTAATCTAAATGAGGAAAAGTTCTTTTAAAAAGGCGATTTTTGGCTTCCTTTTTTTTAAAGAGACAGAAACCTTTCTCGTATCTTTTAGAGTCTCTCATTTGAGATGACGTCGTAAAAGTGCTTTAAAAAAACAACTTGCAAATTTTTTAAATGAGAGGTGTGTAGTCACGTGTGCGCCAATTTTTTATGGTAGCAAATGGGAGCGGTTTTTTAATCTTGTAATAAATTACAATTTGCAAAAAAAAAAAAAAAGATTAAGAAATATTTCGTTAGTGTAAAATCTGAGGTCAATGACGATTCCGCAACCTCTGGGGCTATTGATCCCTTTTCTGGCGATTTTTTTTGCTAGCTATAATTGTTGCAGCTGGATGCGAAGGGATTACTTAAAAAAGGAAGAAAATTATTTTAAATTTTTTTGCTATCATGGTAGAAACATGCAAGTTTTCTACAGGCCAGACAACGGGCGTGAATAGCCCAAATTTTTCCCTTCTACAGATTTTTCATTTGAAATCAATAATTTGTAAAACTCGAGGACTTATTCCTCCGTGTACTTCCTAAAGGAATTAAATTGTTCCCGTTAATTTCGTAATCGTTGACGAAATACTCGGAAAAGTACGTTGATTATTTCAATTTCCGTCTTCCTTACTTTCCAAGGATCTTACAATCCCGGCGACCTTTTTTTTTTCTCTCACCTTTTTGTCCGAAAACGGAATTGAAATCTCGTAAGATAACGTTCTGTTGACACGTGTCGTTTGGTAATCGAAGGTTTTATGAACTATTTTATTTGTTATGAAAATTATCGGTGAGGAAGCTCTACACGTGAAGACCACGTGACAGATAAAAAGTAGGTTTCCACCAGGCGAGAATCACGTGACAGCCCAAAAATTCCGCCTCCTCAGATTCAGGGTAGGAAAAATTAAATAAAAACCATACATGGAGGGTACTGCAATAATTTCTCATTGAGGACGTTGAAATGGATAAAGGGACTTCGATTAGTCTAGTTGTAGTAGGTTCGAAGAAATGAAATCTAATTGATAAAAATACATCAGAGGAAGAGAGAAGCAATAAAGGCATTATTTCACGACCGGTTTCGGCTTAGTAAGCCTCACCAGGTTAACTATTTATCATTTTCAGTTTACTGCTCTTTCAAATTTTTCAATGAAAATCATTTATCAAGGCTCCCAATTTCCACGCGTTTTTTGTCAAATTTTCCTTTTCTAGTTACCTTGAAAATTAGAAGCTTATTTTCATTTCTGTCTTAAAATTTGCATAAATGGCTGCCATAATTTTTTTCTAAAAACTACTTTTAATTAAAAAAAAAAAAGAAATAGATTTAACCAATGAGCAAGAGGCCTTCTTCCTTGGTATCTATTCTTCTTTACTTAGCTGCTTTGGCTGTCACCGGGGGGGGCTCGCCATATTGCCATTTTGGAGCCAACCCAGAGGAGTGGCCTTTCTAATTTGTCCACGGATTTGAAGAAAAAACATTTTATTTGGGCTTATGGGCTTTTCCCTAATTTTCTCAGCCTTTCTGACATAATATTAAATTTTATTGCATATGCTCCCCCAACCAATGGACAACACACATTGCACCCCTAAATCATGTAAATAAAAAAAATGCCATAAGATAATAATTTAAACATGTTTATTATGAAAAAAAAATAATAAAAATAAAATAAAAACAAAATTTAAATTACAAAGTTCCCTTTTTACCATAAAAAATTACAGAAAACCTTGGAAAAGTTTTATTTCATAATTTTTCATCCCAATATGCAGAATGTTCAACGGAAATTTATACAAGGGTTGAAAGAAAAAAAAAAAATCTTTAGAATAGGAATAGTACAAAAATCTTGGTTAAAATAATTTCTTTATGAAAAAGAATGGGAGAAAAAAAAAGCTTCTTTATTGTGGAAAAACCCTAAAACCTATTTCGCTTTAAATGAAAATAGGAATAAAATAAATTACAATTTTAGCCCAATCGCACTATTTTCAATACTTTTTAATAATTTTTATTATTTTAAATAATTCTAATAGGAAAAAAGTTCAAATAGCAACAAAATGTAGGCTAGAGCATCAATTTAGCACTAGAGAAATAAAAACCGACTAAAAAAAGAATAAAATTATTTAAAATTTTCAATAAAAAAAGTTATTCCTACATTATTTAGAGTCTGGAACGTTTTCAGATCAGTTTCCTGAAAAATGAATGGATTAGCTGAAGTGAAAATTTAATTTTATGTTACCTGTGAAAGCTTGAGAAGATGTGGTCTGACCAGGTACGGAATACTGCGGCCTGAAGTTGGTGAAATTGGCGTTGGCGAAATTACCGCTCAGCTGCCCAGAGTTGAAACCGGCAGGAAATTGGCTACTGATTATTCCTAAAAGAAAAATATGAAAATTAAAAGAGTTTCAATTAGAATGGAGTACCTGTCTGGTGTGATGTAGTAGGCGTTGCAGGTGAAGATGTAGCCGCCAGCCTGGATAGAATGGACCGTTCGGACATCTGAAGTCGTTGAGCGACAGGAGGGATTCGAGCCAAAGTTGCCGGAAGTCTGGAAACGTCAGACTTCATGTCAGAGAGCAACTCTTCGAGCTGGTTGAGTACTTTATGTAGAACTGCGTTGGCAGGTTTGTTCCCAGCTAAGCTTTCTTTCGAAAGATGCTGATGCGATTCGGCAAGACATTCGACTTCTGCGAATCTGGCATTGAGCGACATCGCTGGATGGTTCGGATCTTGGGTCAGATTGAGATACGCCGCACGACGTAGTTGCTCTTCAATGACCAAAGCCTGTTCCAACAGCTTGAACCTTCGGGCCAAAAATTTATTTTTGATTCTAAAAAGTTCCCTTTTCCGACGTCCATTTTAAAAGGTTCGTTGATTATCGCGAACCGGATATCGTTCTGAATATCCTGCCATCGGCCATAACCATGAGTGACTATCCCACCAAGAAGCCAGTAATCATGACGTCGGTGCCAGATTTCATACTCTCTACCAGGAACTGCAGCCTTTTCTTCATTCTGCCATAATGTGTGTAGCTCAGTAAAACCACCATCGGCAATGTTAAACATAAACTTTCTTTTAGCTTTTTCTTCTTCTCCATCTTTCTTTTCATCTTCCTCAGTTTTCTGAAAAGTAAAACCATTTAATAA
>JACGAQ010003816.1:0-23759 GCA_014119065.1 Orius insidiosus | reverse complement strand
AATACACAATTTACGCCAATCATAAGGATAAGGATCATTCTAAAATTATACAACCTCAAGGTTCTATTATCGAAAAGCGTTTCTGCCAACTTAAAATCCCTTCCCTCAACTCTGAAGATTTATTGAGCCGTTTAAAATATGTAATATGCAATTTATTCTGCGAGCATTAGTATTATATATAGGTGGAACTTATGTATTCTGTTGCAACTTCAAACCGTAGAAAACCACAGAAATTTTTATAAAAATGGGTTTCCTATATCAAAAAAAACTAGTAAAACGTTTAAAAACCCTGTAAAAAAGAGAAAACCACTAAAAATCTTGAAAAAAAATTAGGTTTCTCGGTCAACAACCGAGAAGTCCCGAAAATTCTGTAAAAGTTTTTTGTCCAAAAAAATAGTAAATAAGGGTCGAGAAAAACTACCGAAAAGCCTGTAAAAAGAGGAAATTATGTCTTCCCAGGGTCAACATACCTGATGACTTCGATTATCATCAATCCTTCCATTCGTAAATAAAACTGTTGCATTCTTTTCTTAAAAATTTCCGAAAATAGCGGACTTCCTCTTTCTCATGTCCGCAAATTAACTGGAAGTAATACGATTTTCCTACAAAAGGGATTCATTTGTAAAAGAGTTGGGGCACTACCGATCGGACTATAATAATGCTAATCCTTGCGGAACAAAATGCTTCTATAAACGGCTCAATAATTCCTCCCATTGTAATCGTCTAACAAACGATTATCCTTTAGAATTTGGTTTCCGATCATATTTTATTGATGTAAAATAATATTTTATTTTTAAAATATACTGTTTGATGTTTGTAGTTCTTTGATTCGCTTAAAAAAAAGGAATTTTACTTGATGAAATTCGAGAGTAGCTGTAGTAGTGGGAACGTTGCTTTGATATAAGAGAAAACTTTGTTATTTCAAATGCTATTTGGAGCCCAAATTGGTTAACCACTGAAAAACATTTTAATTTGTCGCTTTCACGTTGGTATTTATACTAGTAAACGGTCGTTTAGAACAATATAATAGGGCTGTTACATCGTTTGACCCCTGTCAGATCTATTTTACGCAATTAGGGGCTCCCTAATTTAGGATTGGAGGAAAACGGGAAGTTCCAAGGGAGGTTTTCTTACACAAAAACGCTTATTACATCTTCCTTTCTTGTAGGAGTTGACCCCGAATAGGAAACTTTCAGGGGGTTGGAGCATCAGCTGTTTTTAGCGTAAAAGTTGACCTAAAATTCTCAGATATTGTTTGACCAATCGCTATGAAATTTCGCACTTTCATATGAAGAACTTATTATTGATTGAAAAAGATTTCTGAAGCATTCCAAAAAATGTTCAGCTGATCGTAAGGTGTTCCAAGAAAAGACGGCGCCACCTCATAAAAAACCACAAAAAAATCACTAATCACTTTTCTCTCCAAAAAACTGCATATTAAAAAAATATTGAAACGTGAATTGTTCCGCATGATGAGACTTTAAAGCCTCATTGGTCCCAAACTATTCTCCCTACGCAAACAGCGACTCCAGTTTAACGGTCTATAGTTCAATATTGAACTGAAATCCTGCATAAATTACTTCAATACCTTGTGTAACCTATTTATAAAATTGTATTGAACATTATAGGCCATATTTGTTCCACCGCAAAATTAAAGAGCCGTTTTCGAAGCTCTTATTGTTTTCCAATAAACCGAATGTTTCCAGACTCGATAGAACGCAATATTCTTGGAAATTCAAAACGCCACAATCCTGTATTTTCACAGGCTTTATAGAAATGGAGTTTCATATATAACAACAACAAAAAAATTTTCCTTAAAAAACGTTATTGACAACGTTTGTTATTGCTGACAGAAAAAAAAGTATTATTTTCCTCTAAAGAGAAGAAAAATAGATAGATCTCCGCCATTAAGGAGAAAAAACTTTTTTCAAAATGATATGAAGATTCCTTGTATTCCGTAAAAATCTGATTAAAAATGCGGCCGTGAGTGTCTGGAAAACACCACAAACAGCCTTCTGGTTGGTCAAGACCACTAATCAATTTCCCTCTGGAAGACCTTCCCCCAAAAACCGGATATTGAAGTAGTAATTGATTTTAAAGGGCCTTTTCTTTTGTAATCCTTTATTTTCCTTTCATTTGAAGTTTGATTTATTTAGTTTAACATTGTACTGATTTTCAGAAACATGAAAGGTTAATTTGTATTATAGTACTTATTTGATTATTCCAAACGCGTGGGTACTTCAAGTGATTAATCGGCTTTGAAGTAATTTACTTGAATCACGTTTAATTATTAAACCTTGTTTTCATTAATTTGGAGATGTATCACTTTGTTAAAATTTTCTGAAGTCTAGTCTGGGGTACCTCCAGGCCACTTTTCCAAAGATTTATTGCGAGCCGAGAGTCTTTATCGTTTGAATTGCATCAGTTTCGGGCGCGTCGGTAATTTTTGTATAAGATAGATGGCCTAGGTTTACTAGGATTCAATTTTTTGAAAAATAAATCACTGATTACAAAAGCCCATTTGTACGTGTTCGATCATGTGGAATTGCCGATCCGATTATTCGAGGCCTACCTGCCTCATGTTTCCCTATCCTCGAATTAATGAAAGATTCAATTAAATTCATTATTGAAAATTTAAAGCTTCCTCTTTTTCATTTTATTTTTTCCCCCAGTAAAATTTTCGATCTTTATTTAAAATTTAATTGTTACTTTAATTAATGTCATTGATAATTTAAAAAAATAATATGTTTAAGCACGATTTAAAGAAGAAAAAATAAAAGGATGATTTTTTAAAAATTAATTACTACTAAATTGGAATTTTTTATTTAAAAAAATGAGGTGATAAACATTTAAAGAAAAAAAAAGTTAATTAAAATGATGTTTACAATAATTATTCTTTAAATCGTACAAAAGTGTGGGAATCCTTAGAAAAAAAGAACTCCCTACTACATTATTCGAGAATTTATTTTATTTTTTAAACAAATTTTATTAAATACCTATAAGGAGCATTTGGCGAAACTTTCTTTTAAAAAATAACAGTATGACGGGTCGCTTTTTTTTAAGTTTAAGTGCTCTTCATTTGGTAGTCAATTTTAAAAAATAAAAAAACTTCTTTAAAGAGAAATTTAAATAAATTTAAATATCCTCTGAACCTTTTAAATGAAATAAATTTTGTTGACCCTTATTTTTAAGGAAGTTTTTTTATAGAATGGTTCAGGATACTAAGCCGGTAAGACCGTAGTGCCTTACTAGTTAAGCTCCGTTAATCTAGCCAGCTTGAGGTGATAAAATAAGTTTAAATTAAAAGATTTAGAGAAAAAAAAATTGTAAATTAAAATGATGTTTACAAAAATTATTCTTTCAGTCGTATAAAAGCGTGGGAGTCCTTGGGTAGTCTTGAATAAACGAAATCTGTACTGTATTTTCGTATTCTAAGGAAACTCGATCAAAAATACATCGAATAAGCCCCAAAGCCTCAAATCCAACCTTGGAAATCCGATATTATTTCGAACATTTGCAGCATCATTTGCTTTAAACAACTATTATTTCTGTTGAAAAATTCAATGAAAATTTTTAAAATTCTCTAAAAATTGATAATGTTTAGCCAAAACGTTAATAATTTTTTTTTCCCGCATCTTCCAATTATGTGGGATATTAAATTTTATGAGATAATGCGTGAGTGGACAAATTGGATACACGTTTATTTAAAAGTCGATAATTTAAATCGTCTTCCAATCTTCAGTGCGACGGAGAGGGAAACTGAGGTGATCACTCGCCGGAAATAAAGGCGTCAGCCATGGGGAAATTGGTTCTGGAGAAAATAAATTTTCGACGACATTTTTAAATGTTTAATTAAGCGGAGTGAAAAACTACTCGACTCCTCTCATTAGTTTAAAGCTTTCCCGTTTCAAAAACTACGCTCAGACCTCTTCTTCGTCTCTTTTAAATTTAATCAACTCACAGGTTTCAAACGGAATATTATAGGAGGCTCAAAAAGCCTAAAAAAAGATACTAAGCACGTTTTTTTTACTCTTCAAATCCAGACACTGTTTAAAAAATTTTCAGAATCGAACATTTCTTTAACATTTTCCACATTGTTTATACAAACAGTTACTTTTCAATACGTTAGGTGATAAAATGCATTATTCAAAAGGAGTTTATCTGTTTAGTAACGTGAATAACGCTGTACATTTGCCTAATGGTTTAGATTCGATGTTGGGCGTGCTTAAAAAAAAAAGCATCGAATGTTCACAATGTCTCCATGAAAAAAAATAGAGCCATAAAAGAAAAAAGCGCTTTAAACTTTTTTAACACTAATTATCGACATTTAAAATTAATAGGCGACTAATGAGTCTGAAGTTAGCACACAAATCGAGCTGATTCGTTTTCAAAGTTTTATAATGGGAAAAAATGTCCCCAAGGGTTTACTCCGCAAAAAAACCACTTTTATTTCCCTTTGAATTTTAGAAAGCTTCACTGTTGACTTTCTGAAAGTGTCTGGTTAAATTGCTTTGGTTTAAATGAGCGTCCACTAATATTCCGAAAGTTGAATGAAAAAAAGCTCTTTGTTTCCCTGTAACGGCCTTCTTAAAACGTTTATCTGTTTTCTAGATTATAAATGTTTTATAGGACTGTAAAATTAAGAAAAAAGGGAAGGAAAAAGGTAAAACATCGAGGGTGAAAAGCAATTTAAAGTCTAATGCAAACCTAGTTTAGGATCGTCTAAAAGATAAGTTTCACTCTCCATTTTAAGTCCCAGGTGGATGAGAAACTTGATGTCGTAAAGTTTTGTTGGTGTACGAAATATGTAAATTTTTATTTTATATCTTCTATCATATCTGCTTTTGTATCGTTTGTTAAGACTTTGTATGACAGACAGTTTAAAAGTGAAATAAAAAATTTTTACATCTTCTGCCTAGCTGGGGAGGTCCGGAAAATTTAGAAAATTCATATTGGAGTTTAGTTTTCGTGTTTGAAAAGAATTTTATTTTCTTTGAGCAAAGAAGCACCAGACCACCATTTTTTGTTGCATTTGAGACAATTAATTCTAGTGTCGATCATTTTATTTCTAAAGGTTTTTGTGTGAAGCCTAAAAAATATTTTTTTCTTTTTTCACTTTCAACCCCTGGTTTCATGTTTTTTCAGCCCTTTTTGAATAAAAAAATTCCCTTATTGATAAAGCAGATCACAGCCGACGAAGTTTCAAGAGGATGCTAATGCATCAAATAATTTCTCCTCTTACGTCAACATGTCCACTTCATAATTTATAAATCACTCGACCATCTGCCCTAACGCATAAAATATTCACTTGACATAAATTATGTAGATGTCCGTAGTACATGCGGAAAACAAGAAGCCCTTTTATTAGGTTCCGTTCTAAAAAAAAAAAACCTAATAGAAGGGGTTTGAAGGGTAGAAAAAACGTGAGCATGATTTAATAAATTGTGAATATGGCGTTCCTGTTTTCCGTTATTACTTCTAGATCCTGAGCAGTAAAATCGTACATCCGCTCCGTTTTTTGCCCTCCTATTTTTTGCAGTGAAGAACAATCTTTGTTTAAAGAACTCGAATGTAATAAAACAAAATAGTTATTTGCATACCATGGGAGGTAAGTTCAGTTTTACGTCTGTTTTTGCCAGAGGCTTCGCCGCGGGACGAAATATTTCTCCGAAAGGAACTAATAGTACAAGTTCGCCGAGGTTATCCTCAGTACAACAAGATATAACTCACAGAATACATTTCTTTTTTATACGAGAAAAATATTTAATATAGTTAAGCTTATACAAAAGAAAGTTATTTTGATACCATTGCTCCTTAGCCACCTTCTAGCGCCCTGCGTGTTTATAAGCCTGTAAATTCAATGTTTGAATGCTTTAAAAAAAAATTTAACATCACAAGTAATAATCACGGAAAATCTTTGGGAGGAAACCCTGCTAGGCAAACCTATTGTAACTTTTTCTATACGTAAATAAAAGTTTCGACCCCTGGAATAAAATGTAAAACGTTTAAAACATTCCGGGTAAAATACTCTCTTCATGTTTACATGCGAGTATATTTTGTGTGCTAAAAAGATAAAACATCATCCTCCACTTGTACTCCGGAAGCACTTTAAAGAGAATCGGTAAATGTTATTCCAACAGGACATTAAACAACGTGGATTTTATTAAAACGTATAAAAGCGGGGACCGTTTTATTTTGTCAAAACCGACCTCGAATTTTCTACTTTTAACGCCTTCTGATGAAATTAAATCGGTATTTTCAGCTCAAGTCGTTACGAGTGAAAATGTCATAACACCCCGCTCTCGACCGCCACCTTTCCGTGGCTTTTATTCGTTTCACGTGGATATAAAAAAATTTTTATGTATGTTAATGACTGACATGGCCACACGAAGGTCAAATCCATATGGAAATGTTATCGGTAATCAAAATCTTTGTTGAAACGCTTCGATATGGATTTTCATTTACTTAATTGTTCAATCTGGAAAGACTGCATTTTAATTCGGTATTGCGTCAAACAGGCCGGCACCACTGACATCCTTTTTCCTTTACGTGGTCTGAAGGACGTGGTGTGACAATAAGTTCCTTTGAGTTAAAAAAGTTAGTAGATCGTGCCTTTTTAGCCAGCAGTTTTATTCCTAAGGTGTTTTTTCCCTTTTCTAATTTGCTAAGTTTGACCTTGAGCGAAAGAAGACGGAACTTGAGTTTTCTCGAAAAGATTAACGACCCCCACCTCCTTCTATCGAGTGAAGACGTAACTTCATTATTTTAACTTTCTCAATTTCAATTCCTTCCCGTTTTTCGTCGGGGAGCTGATCCTTGACATCCTCATTTCTTGAACCAATGTCTTGGATCGTCCAATAACTTCTCTTTTAAAAAGCCGCGCCCAACAGGCATTTGTGCTCCAAATTTTGGAGGTTCCAAGTCACAGGTTTTGGCCCCCCTGTTTGCTCCTGATCAGGGCGAACATTGTCGCTCATGTCTTGATTAGACTATCGGCGCCGCCCACGCTGAGCGGAGCAAGCGATCGCTTTGTTGCACCGACACCCTCACGGATCGTGGCTAATATGTTCCCCGGACACGAATAGCGTCCAGACGGCCGAATTTTCGCGCCAGAGGGACGACGCTTAAATGGTACTAACCCCATAAACAAGATTCTCCTTGACACAAAAATCGATGAGACAAAAATGTCACTCGTGCGTCATTTGGTAAAAGCGTCAATCCTTTTCTCACTATTTGATTAAGGGAATGTCAGCGACAATAGAGCTTTTCACAGTTTCATCTACAAATCATTCATCCATTGTCGGTTCTATTCACTTCCATACAAAGAAAAAATGATTTTTTTTTAAATCCGTACAAGTCGTTCCGGCAATAAATTAAAACTTTAATATTAATTACTTGTAAAGGATGTAATAATCCCTTTGTAAAGGGAAGGGTTAGAATCGGAAATAAAGCTTGGAGTATATGAGCTTCCCTGATTTATATCCTAGGGAACTGTGTTCATTGTGTCTTTTGTATCGTTAGTTTATTTTGTCTAAAAGCCTGAATTGATAAGGATAGTTCTGTTTTTGTTTTTGTTGGAGAAAAATATCCTTGAAGGAAATTTGTTTCATGATGACCTTGCCCCTCACCACAGCCCTTGAAATATTCTAGTGCCCTTTTATGTCCGAAAGAGGGTTTATCAAGTCTTTTGGTGAAAGCTCATACCAGCTTTTTTTTATACTCATAAAATCTCTAGGGGAGAAAAAAAATAAACAATTTTTTTCTGTCTGCAGAATTTTTGTGAAAATAAAAACAGAATTGGACCTCGGAGATTTACAATATTTTACCTACAAATGATATCATGCTATTATTTTTGGAATTCTTAAAAGGGCGGAATTTTTCGAAGTGATAAATAGGGAAGATTAGTTTAAACAGTGCTGTTTGTAATGGAGCGTTTTGTCGAAAAGGGCGAAAGCTCAGCAATTTCTGTGCGGGGTCCCATCCCTCTTCCACTTCTTGCTTCATTACTCACCGAGTCGGATGTCTTTATGCCGCAACTGGACTAAACTCTTGACAAATTATCTCCCGTTTAAAATGGAAGGACATTCCGGGAGGCGCGGAAAGCATAATTTCTAACCCTCCCACAAGTTAAATTTAATTAGCAAAAACTTTTCTAATTTATAAAAATTATAATATGTTCAACATTTTAAAAACTGTATTTGTTTAAATAAAATATCTCCGCTGATTTCCATTCAAATTTTCTTATTTTTGTTTTATGATTCTTGGAAAAGTAATAAGAAAAAGTTGCATCGTTCGCTAAAAATCTTTTATAGAAGGGATATTCTGAGACAACGTTTTGTGTTACAAAATAAGCATAAGGCTCCTTTAAATCCCCCCCCCCCCCCCGAGAGTCTTTTCTAAGATATTTTTAAACTCACATACACCTTTTGGTGTCTAAAAAAACATAAAAGTTTCTGAGTATAGGGAGCGTAAATGATTTTGCTCATTTTAATAAAAAGAAAATATGAAGTTTTTTTTTTATCTTGTGAGCCATGCGGAGAGGATTTCGAGTGTAGGTCTAATTAGATTCAGTTGCGGTCCCGCACGAAGGTTGTTTTAATTGCGGTCGTAGTGATGCCCAAATTGCGGTCGCCTCATTTTTGGGGAGTTTCTCTGGTTTTTTGCTCAAGAAACCCGAAATTTACTGATTTCAGGTATTCCTTTGAATTTTCCCCCTTTTTGGAGGTTTTTTCGGTGCCTCTTTTGATTTACAAGCCAAGAAACACCCCTTTTTACAGGTTTTCCATGGGACTGTCCCTTTTTTTGTCCTTGAAACCTCCTTACTTTAATTAGCTATATGAAATTCAGGGAAAAAATGAGGTAATTCTACATTTATGTAAATTAAAAAGAAACCTCCCGAAAATGTATTAAACGAGATGGATTTTTTAAATTTGAAAACCTCAAAGGAATATTAGTGGTAGCATAAAAGACTACTTTTATAAAGATCCGGGCTAAATATTATCCGTAGCCGCTTTAAGACTTGATTTGAACTCTTTGTGACGAGGCAAAAATGAGAAAAAAGATAGAAAAAGACTTTTATGGTGTAAAAAATTCTTTCAACAGAGAAAAAAAGGTCTTAAAAAAGTGTTTAAATTACATTCCGCCTGTAAAAATAGGGCTAAAAACTTAAAGAAAATCATGTTTGAGTATTAAAGAGTCCCTTTGTATCTTACGGTGATAAATTTTAACCTTGCTGGTAATGGGCTTGAATAAAAGCTAATTGCCCATGTTTATCCGAGGTCGGAACGTTGTTCTAATACGCGACTAGGGAGTAAAATGCCATAAAACAGACGGCCCTTTCCATTAAAACAGTTCGGAAATTTCCAGATTTTTTTTGGCTTTAAAATCAAAGATAAGATTTTTTTTAAACTCCACTTTTTTATCGCATGAGATCTTCCAAGGATTTATAGCTACGGCATTTAAAAAGAATCATTAGAATGAGTCAATAAGTTTTTAATGGGGAGCCGTTTTTTCGCAAAGATCGTTTATCAACGTGGTTTTAAATGTCTGGAATCCCTTACAAACTTCAAACACAAAAACCTCAGTTATGAAAGTCCCAATTCCGGAAATAACATCGGAATTTTTCGATATGAAACCGAATTCCTCAATTATAAAAATTTTATTGTTTAAAGTATTGTTATAAATCAGTGATTCTGAACGGGGGCGGATCAGGGTCTCTTTGAAAATCGAGGCGCTAGAGATACTAAACCAACATGACCGCCAAGTCTTGCGGGTTTAGTATGACAAAAGAAAATTTGAGGAGAGATGAAGCGCCGAATACCATATTGGAATGATAATTTTCATTCTTTTATTTTTCAATCATTAAAAAAATTGTTGATAATTTTTAAGTCTATCCAAACATTTCAATTTATTTAACTTTCCTTCATTTTTGTAATACATCAATCATGTTAATCCGTTGTCGTTGACTTAAACGAAATGTTCTTCCTGCTTGACTTTCCGATTGTGTCCAAAACTTTTGGAATGACGATGCTGGAATTTATTACAGAGAGGGGACCAAGAAAAAAAAACTCTTCGTAATTAAGAAAGTTGGTAAATCTTTTTTCAAGTTCGGAGAAAACTTACAGGACTTTGATTTTTCCAAGCCAGGTTTATCAAACCTGTCACTATTACGTCATTAGTCAGGCGATAGTTTAAGTACCCCTATCTATAAAATATCGATTGTCACACAAGTTTCGAAATTAAATTTATCGATGTGATGATTCAAAATTGTTTAACTTTTAAGAATATTATTCAAACTTTTTATTTTGAAATCTCTTCGCAATAAATTGCCTTTTCAATAATAAGGGTCGCGACATTTTAAATCCTTATTTATTTTTATAGAATTTCCAGAAGAAGATTCTTTGATATCCACTTTAAAAGGTCAAGGAAACTTTTTAAAAAAATTTTCTTTTTTTTTAACTAAATTTATTTATACACACCTTTAATTAAATAATTAAAGCCATTCATAATGAATGAGAATCAGACAGTTTTTTAATGAAAGAACGAATCGAAACTACGTATACAACATCGCTTTAGCTCTATCCTATAAAGTAAATATTTGAAGTAAGCAAAAGCCGAATTCATATCCACGGTTGCACCTATATTAATCGTTGGCACCCATCTTTTGATATGCATCAATCGAAATTCAAACGTTTGGATAGTCTATGCCGGTTGGGTGAGGTCGTTTTTGTCGTTGTTGTTAATTATCATGATCATTATGTTGCTGAAGTTGCTATTGATGCTGCTAGTGTCCATGTTGTTTTTGCAAATTTCAGATCTGTTGTTTTATGTTCCTTTTGTGTTTTTATTGCTGTTGATGCTTCTTCATTACAGCTGAAACTTAGTGCAGAGAAAGGGACAAACGACCAAAAAAATGGAGGCAAGACGCTCCTCACCAAAACTGTCCAATACTGACCAAGGAAAGGGAAAAAAGTAATAATATTTTAATTTTATTATTCAGAAAATTCGATTAATTGAATCTTTAAATCGAATGAAAAAAACATTCTTCCGTTTGAGATGGTTTTTAAAATTAAAATGAAATTCGTCTCATTTTAGCGATTTGTTGAGCATAATATCTTTTATTGAGGTCTAACGAATTCATTAAGGCTGCTGAGGTAAAACCCCCAAAAAGACGGGAGATTGTCTGCTTTGTAATCTTTTCGGTAACGACAACATCTTCAATATAATTTTATTTAAATAATCAATGGTGGTGAATTTCATGAGATAAAAAAGTAATCTTGACAAAGAAAAGTTTTTTTTCTTATCGTTCTAAGGCTAGTTGACACCTTGTAACCGCTTTATCCGAACCTTAAACAGAACCGTTATCTGATTAATTAAAGCCCGGAGGACATTACACGCTAGGTGCACTTAGAGAAACAAAGCTTCCCATTCATCATTCATTCATGATTGTCGTCCCTTGTCAACTCGCATCAATAGAAAACCATTCCACCCTTGACAGCTTAAATGGGTCAGGATTCGCCAAATTAGCCTTTTATCCGTATTGACCGTATGGGAAGAGTAAAATAAAAACAAAAAAATTAATTTATTGCTTTTGTTTAGAACGTTTATTTACATAACAATGATTTCCGCTTTAAATTTACCAGATGTCCCCTTTTCTCTCTCTCCCCTCACCACTATGGTTTCTCATTACATTCGACCATACTCACCTAGAAATGTAATTAGGCGCTAAGTTAATTATAAGTCGGACGAGCGAGTCTGTGGGCGTTCAAGGGGTGGGAAACTCGTTTAGTTCTGACCTCGTTAAAGAAAATAGAGCCTTCAATGTTTGGAAAAAGCGAAGACAAAATGTATGCGGTGAAAAAATTTGAATTAAGATAATATTTTTTTTATTCCTCCAAACTTTTGTCTTCCTCAAAGAAGTTCAAAGAGAGTCCTCCAAGTGACGGTCTCTGGAAAAGGTCTTCCAGACTCTGATAAGAAAACTGATTGCCGATCATGAGGTTGTCCGTGGTGCCGGCCGTCCGTCACATTTAATGGCCTCAGAATTACGAAATGGTTTTGTCTCAGGCCGCCATGGTAAACTTTCTTAGATCTTGCCGTTTTGGGAAACAGTTTTGGGAGTTCCCTAATAGGGATAAAAAGCGTCCAGAGAGGGATAAGAGCGTCCTGAGAGGATAAGAAGCGTCCTGAGAGGGATGAGAAGCGTTCTAAGAGGGATAAAGCGTCCAAAGAGGGATAAGAGCGTCCAGGAGGGATAAGAGCGTCCTGAGAGGGATAAGAAGCGTCTGAGAGGGATAAGAGCGTCCTGAGAGGGATAAGAGCGTCCTGAGAGGGATAAGAGCGTCCTGAGAGGGATAAGAGCGTCCTGAGAGGGATATAGGCGTCCTGAGAGGGATAAGAAGCGTCCTGAGAGGGATAATAGCGTCCTGAGAGGGATAAGAAGCGTCCTGAGAGGGATAAGAGCGTCCTGAGGGGGATAAGAGCGTCCTGAGGGGATAAGAGGTCCTGAGAGGGATAAGAGCGTCCTGAGAGGGATAAGAAGCGTCCTGAGAGGGATAATAGCGTCCTGAGAGGGATAATAGCGTCCTGAGAGGGATAAGAAGCGTCCTGTCGAAGACAACTACAGTATAAAACTTTTACTAAGAAATCTTTCTGTTGTGAAATCAAACAAGACATTTTTGGACAAAAAGTGATCAAGAAAAACGTTTTAAAAGTCAAAGAAAAATAAATTGTGAATTTAAGATTAGTGTGTGCTCAATAAAAGCCACAGAAGTTAAAAGAAAAGTACAAAAGAACCTCGTTTTTTTGTCAAATCCACTTCAGCCTTGAGTGCACGGTTTTAAGACATTAATCGATGTAAAGCCGCATTGCAACGGTTATAACCCGCACTCAACACTGAAGTTAAAAGTTTGTTTTTTGGACGTCATCAACCTATAATTTTAAGTTATAAAATCTTACCCAGTTTCAAACTACACACATTATTTATAAACTTATACACTAGAGGGATACACTCAAGTTTGTAGGTAATTAGCAAGTTTACCCTAAAAAGTCACTTATGCAATTTGAAAAAAAAAACCAAGTTTGGAAGAATAAAGTAAGTATATATATACCAAGGAAAAGAGGTCGTTAAAAAGCATACATTTTCTGAACCAACGGAGGGAAAAGAGCGATAACGGCCAGAGCTTATTCCAGAGAGTCATTGAAGCAATCATCCTACCGACCTATAAAAGATTTCCATTTAATGTAACTTATTTTCTTTAATAGAATATTCCCCGGGATTACAATGGTTTCATTCATAATTGAATTGAACTCCGGCTTTTTATTTTAAAAAAAGTATGTGGGTATTTTTTATGCTTTTCAAATTTTTTTCTTTCATCCAGAAATCTATTTGTTTTTGCTAAATGTGTTGATCAAATTACTTGTTGAGCCGGGTTGAAATAAAAAAATCTGTGTCAGAATATTTCTAAAAGAAATCCTAATCAAAAAATACCCGCCGATCTTCTCGATAAAATTGGCTTACATGCTCCGGCGAAAGCGTGGGTGTGAAAAAATTATTCGAAGGGGAAATTCAGAGAGCGGATGACGTCATCTAATTTCAAAGGCACAATTACAAAAAAAGTTTATTTTTTTCACAGAATTTTTAAAAAATAATTAATCATGTACTCACCTGTTAATTTGTAATTAGCAAATTAATAAAGGTATTAAACTCTACTTATTTCTTCAAGACCGTTGCCATAGGAGAGGAGAGGTGGTAGCCTTTCTGCCGAAAATTCCCAGAAAAAAAATCGTCAAATATAAAGGAAAAAACGAGGATAATTTGATAAAGTCCAAAAACCCGGTTGAATGGGTGTTTCTGGACTCTAAGACTGTTAAAAAACCCCACCGAAGGCCCTTCTGTAAGGGAAAAAAAGAAAGATAGAAACGGTATTTATAAACTCTTTTAATTTCAAAATGAAATGCTTTATGATCTTGAAATAAAATTTTGAAATTAGCTTGTCTGATGACATTTATTGTTACTAAAGATACCTTGATAACTTCCTTTTAAAGTTGTTTAATTATGGACTCAAAAAGTATAATATTGCGTTACAGTTTCCAAGGATAGAAACTTCTCCTAAGTGGAGACATTTGACGTGAAAGTTCAATTAAAACCATTTTGAACTCTAGTAAATAGGAAAGTGGGCGGGGGATGAGAGGTCGTACGTGCTGAGAACCGGAACGGAACCCAGAGCTTCGAAATGGAGCCATGAATAACAACCTGAGTAGGGAATTTCCGCGGCCCGAAATCCGCCCTCATTTCTCCCTCTCGCTCATTGTCAGACAATTGTTGTCCTGATGAAGTAAACAAGCGTCAAACTTCTTAATTGTTCAACTCGAAAACACGGAAGAAAAAGGACCTTGAGGAAGAAAATTTCTAATTCTATTTTCTAACACAGCATTTATTGCCATTTTACTATGAAATTTATTACTGTTTTATTTTCAGAGCAAAGACTTCATCACCATTGTGTAGGAATAGGATGTGTTCATAATCTGAAAAAGATTTGCCATAAAATGTTGCTAAGCAATAGAAGTCCTTGAATGTAAAGGAAAAAATCTCTGGAGCAGGCCTTGGCGGTACTTTTTTCAACATAGTATTTTTCCCCGAGAATTTAATAAGCATCAAGTTAAAAAAAAATGAAAACCTTCACCTCTGCGGGCTGTTTAGAAGGATTTTTTGATTTCAAGGCTCTGAACGGGCGCCAACTGTATCTGATATTCACCAAATTTTCACGAATTTTCCTTTCGTGAATCCTTAAAATGTGGTGGGTTTTTTCGAAATTCACAAAAATGGAGTAGATCTTTCCCTCTAAAGTATTCTTCAATTCGCTAAGGCCTCAAATGAGAATTCAGAAAATTCTGTGAAAAAAAATTTCTATAGTACAGAGAACTTAGGGCCATTCACGCCCGTTCCGTGTGGCCCAGTTGGGCGAAGATTTTCATTTTTTCTACCTTGATACATCATTTTCAAGAAAAATATTCTTTAAAGTTGTTTTCCTTTTTGGAAAAAGTTTCCGTTGAGGCCATCTCCACATCCAATACTTTACCTGTAACAGCGTCTCATAATTAGTCGACATAAGTCGTTTAAAATCGATTTTCAAACCACGCTCCGCCTGTAGTAAACACATACTTAAGTACCTCCTATGTTTAGGGATTAGCCTGTCCCAAGGAACTTCGTAAATTGATTCCAAAAGCTGTTCACCCTGAAAAAAAAATTAAAAATCTTCCAAATGAAAAGTTCCAAAAAAACCTTAGTCTCGATGTCCTGGCCGAGGATACAAGGAACGGCCGCTAAGATGCCCATGTTGAAAAATAAAACCGAATAAGTATACAGCAGGGTGACATTATTAGTCTATAATTTTGTTAAAAAAAATAAAATTTAAAAAAATTATACAAACAGTTAAACATGAGTAGATAAGGAGACATATTGCGACAGAAATCAATGTGCATTGTACTGCAAATGTGAAACCAATGTACAAATTTACGTCTTCTGAAAGTCTAAAAATTATTTATTATATATTTTTGTAAAGAAATTCACCTGTACCTTATTAATTTTTGATGAATTTTTATAGTTTTTATGATTTCTCTTTCCACCATCAAAGTGTTTTTAGCATGATCGTTGATAGTTTGTCCAAGTTTTTTGAATTTATCTTGTAAAACTTTGATTTCTAGGAGTAGTAACTTAATAAAACACCTGAATGGAATAGTTACCGCAGGCGACTGTGGTAGATACAGACCATAAAACGCCGATAAAACGCAGAAAAACGTATTCGGGGCTTCTCTCCCTGAGTAAAACGAGGAAACCGTCGAGGGGTAAAGAGGGATGGAAAAGGGCCAAATCGAGACCAAAAATCAAGACGACTAATTCATAAATGTAAGGGAGAATGACGAACATAAATGAAAACACGACACAACTCATGGAATACCATTTGACGTAGTTCCAGCCTTTCGAAGTCTCCTTGGAAATCATCTCCTTTTCATGTTTGTGATCTTCCATCAGTTCTTCGATCTGTCTATAAACTGAGATTCCAGTTTTGAAGTTTGATCGTAAATGAAGGGATTGAGCGTTGCAGTTGATTTCGAGGCCAAATAATAAAGGCGGAGGCCTAAACCTTCGTCGTGCATGTCCGTCACGAATAACTCACCCATCGTCAAAAACAAAATGAAGACGTTGAAAGAAATCCTTGCATTATTCATATATCGTGTTAATTTTCCGTCTGATTCATCATTCCAAGAACTCGTGATTTTCAACAATGGTATCACAACCTTTAATTTTTGCTCGAAAAACATCTTTCCAACAGAAAACCCAAATGGGAATGAACATTTTCAAATTATAAGTTCGCTTCAGAAAAAAACTTTTAACACGCCATTCATTACTGAAAAGAATTTTTAATCCTCAATTAAAAATAGTTGAAATGGAGTAATTATCATCAAAATTATTAATAGTGGAAAACGTTAAATTATAAGTTTGATGCTCCTGTGGAATCTAAGTTTAGATTATGTTTCTGGAAGTCAGTTTATTGCAGTTTTTCTCGTATTATGGATGTCAGTGTGGTGGATCCTTTTAATCATTTTCTATTCTGTCCGTCGGGAACTCGCCTTTTAATTGCTTTTTAGAACAAAAAAGAAATTCCTTTGGTATTTTATTGAATTTTTAAGCTTATGACCTTTTTAATAATGAAAATCGATTCTGAAACTACTTTGCCAGTCGTTAAAGAGAAATAATTGTCCTTAACTGTTTTTTTCAGTAAGGTTTTTCAAAATGAAGGTCTCGATTTCTTGAAATATTAACATAAATTAAAACTACCTTAAAAAAAAAATAAAATAAAAAAAAAAACACAATTTTTTAGACGATCATTTAACAGGAATTTCGACAGTTTTTCCTCGTTTTTTTTTTTTTTTTTTTGTTAAGAAAACCCCTTTTTGATCCGGTACTTGTACTTTTCTCAGATTTTCCACATTTTTTACAGTATTTTCAAACTTTTTTTAGTTTTTCAGCCAAGAGAAACGCTTTTGTTCCGATTTTATAGATTTTTTTATTGAATTTTTTTGTCAGAAAGCACCCTTTGTATACCCTTTTTCCTTAACCTATTTCCTTACCATTTTACCAGGTTATCAGTCTAGATAAACTCTTTGCACCTCATTTCAAAGAGTTTTTTCGCCCGTTAAGTTTATTGTGCGTCCTCGGGCGTTTTGGGTTAAGAAACACCCGTTCGGGGAAGACCCTCTCCCAAAAGCCGAACCTATAGGTTAATACGACTAACTCGTAGAAAATTAATTCGATGTCGTAATGGACTCCAAAATTCAAGATCGATAAATCACAAGTCAAAATGTCCCAAAAGACCAAAAAAACCGTCTATCAGAATATGAAATTAACTTTCTCAAAAAAAAGTTAAAAAGAGAAGGAAAGAAAATTTTCCTTATGTTGAAAGGGTGTCAACCTGATGTCCAATGTCCTTTCTATCGATTTCCCTTCCTCATATCATTTCCAAATGTTCTTCAATTTTTTTTCTTCACCTGCAATCCATCATCTTTTCTATTAAAAAAGTATCATAATAGAAGTAGATATCGCAGTAAATTACCTATACTAAGAAACGCATTTTGTCCATCCCCTTAATCCAGCAGACCATAAAATAAATCTATACTAACATAAAAGAGAAAAAAATGTTACACAGAAAGGACTCTAAATTACTCGCCTCAGCGATTTCAATCAAATCCTGTTCAATGTTAGTTCCCTTGCAAAGAAAAAAAAATTCATTAATTTTTTAGTAGTTAAGATAAAAACGGGCAATCTCAATTCCTGGACTGTGTACCATGAAATTCTGTTTTTTCCTCAATAAAAATAACCTTGTACTTATTCTATAGATTAGTCTATAGGGTAACTTCATCAATCACAATTTGTACCCTGCGGCATTTTGGGAGCCTAAGGAGACATTATCCCTCTAATGAGTGTTTTAAAGGCTCGTGTTTTCCCTCTAAAAATGAAGTATGTTAAACGCATCAGAGTTACTCAAGTTATTAACTTTTAAGTTTGCGTAAGTGACTTTAAGTTAGGTTATTGTTAGGCTAATATTAGTAACTAACTTGAGGAGGGCACCGGAGTCGATAATGATTCGAGTGTCGTAGATAGTTAGTCGATGTCAACTAATGGGATGGGATAGAATTTCAAACTCAAAACACGTAGAACACAACTTAGCTTTGTATACAACCCAACTACCTCCGAGTCGCATTCGAATCCCATTACTCAAAGACATCAATCAAATATCTAATAATAAACTCCTTTTTGTTTTTTCAGGGCAATATGGATTTCGGATTTCCCATGAAAAGGCATGACAAGATGCTTAACTGCCAACAAATTCATCTGGTAATTTTTTTACTCTTTTTACCATAAAAAATATCTAAAAATAGAAAAAAAAATTAAAAAGCTAATTTCACGTTTTGTAAATTAAAGCTTGAAAGTGCCAATAAAATAGTTAATTCCTCCCTTTTTTTTATTTTCTCGTTTCATGGGTTCATCTAAAAGATCATTACTTTGTCTATCTACGGCGGGACGAAAACTAAAAATGTTAACGGGGTGAATTTTAATTGTGAAAAATATGAGCCCTATTTTACGTATGCACACTAATTAGGATACCAAACTCACTTTGTGGTTCTATTTTTTTTCGCCGCATATATCGGTCGCTACGGTGATGCCGAAGAGATGGCGTTTTCCTTGTGGCCACCTCATGTAAAATGGTATTCGCCTAGAATACAGAAAAAGCGTTATTATATTTCTGGATAGAAAATAAAATTGCTTCCTTGTTTTTACAGCCTCAGATTAAAATACTAACTGTAAAATCAGATTTCAGGAAATTTTCCAGGGTCATTAGGCCAAGAAACCCACTTTTGGCCGAATTATTTGGAGTATTTATAGCTCACTGGTCAACACAAATCCTCTTTTTTCCTGATTTTCGGGCGAGTTTTTCGCTCTTTTGGCCAAGAAATTCCCTTTCTGCCAGGTTTTTGGGCTTCGACTACTCTTTCTACTGAGAACACAACTTTCAAGAGTTTCCTAGCATATTCGCGACACCCCGAGATTTCGTGTTCCACAGACACCAGTCAAAAGTCAGTCAGAAGTCTGATAAACCATAGATAGATATTGTGGGTATCACAATAACTTTTGGAAAAGTTAAAATTTTATATTACATCGTAAAAAAATGTATTCTAGATTACACTGTTCTTTCGAAACTCGAGAATTACATAGATATATTGCTCTAATTTTCAAAAAGAAATAAATAATTCATCCAGCGATCTACTGGACTTAGGTGGGACATGTCTCCGTCTCAAAACTGGGTTAAAAGATCGCAATATATTATTTCCGTAAATCAAAGTCCGAGAAAGTTTATTTACAACGAATTTTTCGAATTTTCCTTCGCCCTTAAGTCTCACTGACAGGATAAAACTTGAAAATGGTTGATTGTCGTCTTCGAGGTCACCTAAAACTTTATCCGAATCAGAGTCACAAACGTTGAACTTTTCAAGTTTTGATTTCCATTTGATGGAATGGCGAAATTTAATTAGAATTCAGAATCTTAGTTTCTAATCCTCAATTATCATTTACCTCTGCCTAATCTATGATTGGTTTCGCAAATGATTAATTTAATTAATTGTAATTACTGTGTATAATTGTGATCGACAGGTGTGTAATCTTGCCATCAAATCATCCAGAACTTTTTTAACATCCTCAAAGAGAAGTTATTGCTTTTTTCCGTGAAGATTTTTATTCTTCAGAAAATTATAAACAAAATAAGCGAAAAATGATTTACTTGTTTGGCTTTATTTGATTATAAGGTCATTAGTGTACAATGCACGTCTGCAAATAAAAGGGAGAAAGCAAAATGAAAATAAACGTTTAATTAAGACACACGAAACTTCGGGTTTGGATAATGTCTCTCTTGACTCCGAAACGAGATAAGTTTTTAATTACGATAGTACCCGAACGAACTCGGTTCCTGGATTTGAAATAGGTCAACCACTTTTCAGGCAACCAAGCGTTCACCCAAATTGAAAACAGACGCCATCGAACAAAGCCAATTTTAAATATTAGTAATTAATTCAATTCGACTCAGAAGAACGGGAAACAGTTTTAATTAACTCTTCAAAAATCTAATCCCAGGATCATTGAAATAACTTAGTCTTCAGTTAATTAAATATCCATACAGAGAACTCTTCAAGTAACCAAAAAATCCATTATTCAGCGTCTTACACTTTGTAACCAGACATCTTTTTAATTCCAATGTACTTAAATTCAAGGAGTTGTTATTTTAGTCAGTATCCCTATTTGTTTCAAAAACGAAGAAATAAAAATCTCGTTGAAATTTTAGATTTATTCCAAATTAACAAATATTTAAAAAAGACGAAAATTGGACGTCTTTTTGCTTTAAATTCTTACAAAGATCAAAAGACTCTTTTAAAAAAATAAATGATGAAATATCAACCAAAAGATTTAAAAATGATCTTCTCAGAACTGTTATTTTAAGGAAACGTTGGAAGTTTGTCGGATGAGATTACAAAGATGATGAACTTAGTTATACGTACAATACGAGAAAATCATATCATAAGTTTTATCAATACCTCTGGGATCTAGATTCAGCACCTTAATTCCTTTGTTCATTCTGAAAAAACTATTAAGTTCTTATTGTCATTACGGTTCGACACAAAAAGGAAAATGAGATGGCCCTGGCGGAGCGTCCTCTCTTTTTATCACATTTTGAAAAATTTCTTCGGTTTTTTAGTTTCATGTTTTGGCATGTTTTTTTTTTTTTTCACATATGTTTCTGAAGTTATTTCTGCAAAACAAAAGTTGGAATAATTGGAAACAAACCAAGTCGTTACTTAATGGAAGAATCGACTCCTTTTTGAAACTTATTTTAAACGAAGAAAGGGAAAGCCGATCTTCCTATTGAGTTAACTGATTTATTTCAGCTTTTCAAGGAAATTCGTAATCGAATCTTTTCCTCCCTCTACGCTGCCTTAGGAATAATGCCGACCCCTACTCTCCCTTCCGACCACGTAATCCTATTCCGAAAAGAGTTTCATTCAGGTCTACCGGGTGACAGCAGCTGAAAAGATCTGCTTGTTTGTTAATTTTCTACAACTATCGAAATCCCTTTGAAAAAAAAATTATCAAACTTTTTTTTCCTTTTTGACGTCCAAATTTCCATAATTGGACGTAAAAGAAAATCTTGTTATTTTTAAAAAGAAATAATGAATTCTTTATTCTGTTGTCTGTTACTGTCAAAAAAATCTCCCTTGCGGAAGAAAGCCTTTTTTAACTTTTTGATCATGAAATCAGGCCTCTGAAGGGGAGAAAAAAAAATCACTCATCAATATTAATTGCCTCGTATTAAATTGATAAGGGAAACAAGCGTTATCGTAGATAATTGAACTTTTTTATTTATTTTTGACAAGGGGTCCTTCATTAATGCACGTCATATTTTTAATTATCACTGCCTATTGCCAACGCTTTGCTTTTTTGAAAGTTTAAAAAAAATTCCCTAATATTTTTCGAAGTTTATGTTGAACTTTTAAATTTTAAGTGAATAGAAAGTGAAAAGTCGAGAATCGCTACTTTCTTCACTCGGAAACCATTTTATTACGGAGCGTTAGGTAAATTAAAAGTGAAGACTCGATGTGGAAAACGTCTTGAATGATAAAAGGGAATGGAAATGGGGACGAAAAGTGAAAAAGACGTAAAGGAAGGGAGGAAAAAAAAGGGCATTAAACTTGTTTATTTTTATACGGAAAAGGCTGAAAGAGAAACGACCCCCTGCGGTCGTCGTAATAAATGCAGTGTCGGATTTAATCCGAAAGCCTCTCTACGTTATTTCCATAAATTCGAATTCCACCGCCGTTCCTACGATTCAGGAACGTGTAAATATTTCCGATTCTTATCCCTCGTATACTCTCGGAAATACAGTCAGGTATCACGATTTCTAGGGTCTACTCAGAAAAATTCTTTTCTAGTAGTATTCAGAATTAACAGAAAAAGGACAGCACTTTTATCAGCATCGAGAAAGAGGGAGGGTATACTAAACCTGCAAGACCGATAGGTCGTCCGGGCTTTAATTATCATAAAAACTTCCTTAAAGAAGTTATTGTGATACCCTCCACGTCGGGTTTTTGGGGAAGGGTCTTTCAGACCCCGGAGGGTCAATTCGAATATTGATCTTTACCGATCTACTTTGTCTGTGGTCCGGCCGGCCGTCCGTGCATTTTTTCCGGAACACTCTACGGCCACAATTTTCACCGTTGTACAGAATTTTCACATAATCTTCCTCACTCAATGAAAAAGAAGTAACGAGGGCGATTTTCGAATTTTGAAAAAATGGCGGAGATATGCACGTTTGATTTAACAACTGCGCTGCTGCCAATTGGTCCAATTTTCACCAAATTTTCATCAAAGACTCCTTTATTTTTATTTCCTTTAGTTCCCTCCGTTATACTTCGCCCTCCGTCATACTTCCCCACCGTTATACTCCCCCTCCTTTATATTTCCCCCTCCGTCATACTCCCCCGATTCCGACACACTAAACCCTCAGCCAAATACCGCTAGAACCATCTCAACAATTTTGTTCTCCTTAATTATCAAAGAATTTTTTTTTTATATGAAACTTAATGGTCATAGAACCTAGTAAAACATCTTTCGAAATTTAATTAGTCTATTCGGAAAGAGAATTCCGCACGCTTTCAGAGAAACTCAGATAATTAAAAAAGTTGTCGACGCATCCACAATCGTGCCGTTTCCAAGCGAAATTCAATAAAGGTCCAGAGGATTAAAAGACATCCTTTTAATTACCGGTAGCCGTCTTTAACTTTTTATTTATATAAAAATATTTCTGAGATTAATTATTTCTTCTCCTAAAATTCAGGGGATGAAAAATTTTCCTCTGGTTTCTGGAAGACCCTTTTCCAGAGGGTATTACAATAACTTCCTTTGAGGTTAAAAATAAAGTAAATTACTCTCTACATCAATTAGTAGCCTGGAAAGCCACTTGACTATAGAAACGCCATCCACTTTATAAAGTTAGCGCGAACTATCCATTAGCGTAGTTTTGGGTAAAGCGCAGTTCGAGTACATCACTGATGGAGTGAATGCAAAATAGCGAAAGCTAATAGAGCCATGCAATAAGTCGAAATAGGTGAAAGCTTTCGGTAGCGATAAGGCAGAGAATTTTCTATTACCAAGACGTCACTTTTAGAATTCACTTTTAGGAGGCTACTTTCACATTTTTATTATAGTTTGATGAACTAAGAAGAAATCACAAAAGAAACCCATTAGTTGTCTTAAGAGAGCTATGAAAAAAAATCCTTTTAAAAAAATTAGAATGTATTTATTATTCTTCACGTAATTCATAAAAATTTGAAATTCAAACTCATCTCAAAAGTTTTTTTTTAATTATAAATACCTTTAAAGAATTCAGCAAGTTTGTAAAGAGATCGGTCCAACGGATACGACGAAAGAGAGATGCAAACTAAGGGACACAAATCCTTTTTTTTGCCATTTCTAACTTTTATACGAAAAGAACTCAGATGCCTTTTTCTAGAAGCTTTTGAGCCCTAATTTTATTAAAACTTTCGTGTAGAAAACAAAGTTAAAATAAAAGGAAATTAAAAAATTAATTTTTCTTGATTACATAATAATTACAACTTTTTCAAAGTAAAACGTTCATAGTTTAGAAGTTTCT